>CM019696.1:35656655-35726655 GCA_009760885.1 Achatina immaculata
ACAGCAGAAACATCATACAAAGCAGAAGAAACACCTCGTACATCGGTTTTGTTTTATGCTGCCCTGCACTATATTGTAAAAAAAAAAAAAAGAACGTACAAGTACATAGATTTCGCTTTTTGCAGTGAAGCCATTTATATTTTTGGTACCAGAGAAGCCTCACACGGGCCCCACGCTGTCAAGTTACGCCACTGATATAAAGGGAACAGCTTCTAGCATAATAAAAAAAAAGACAGTAATTTATTCAAATAGGATGCATTATTCAGCTCCGATGATAAGTTCAACTTAGTCACCAGAACACAAGTAGGCCAAATGAAAGTAAAAAATCGAGATGAACAAAGCACGAAAGTGGGGCTTCCATTACCATCGGTTTATATATAGAAACTGTTACAGTGAACTAGGGCCATGTCAGAGGTGGGGGTACGGGGAGGGGGGTGTCCAGCCTGGAGTTTACACACTTTGTGGGCCGGAAATGAACGAAAAAAAAAAGATAAACAGGATGAAAAAAGAGGTGGGGTGGGGGTTGTGGCACGATAGTTGTTTTTTTTTTTATACAGGTTTACGTGTCCTGTACTAGGTGACATGAGAATAAAGTGAATTTATATAGAATTTATGAAAGTAAACTGTACTAGGTGACATGTGAATAAAGTGAATTTATACGTAATTTATGAAAGTAAACTATACTAGTAAAAATGTGAATAAAGTGAATTTATATAGAAATTATAGAAGTAAGATGTTTTATAAGAAACATCAATCTATACGTCGAAAAATATCCGCAAGTCTCAGTCAGTCATTTCATGTCCCTCCCTAACAGCCTCTCCTGTAGGCCTGACGGTTGTGAGCAAGATGGCCTGCTGCTGATACATCCATTCGCAGATCATCATCCATGTTCTGCAGCCATCTTCGCCTCGATCTTCCTCTCTTTCTTTACCCCATTATGTACCCTTCCAAGACGGTCTTCTCTAAATTATCATGGGGTTTAATATGTCCACAACATGTTTAATCTTCCTTACTAGCCAGCCTTCTTCAATATTAAGTTCTTGTAGTATGGATATTTTTGTTCTGTTTTTTTTTTGTCCATGATATTTCTATAGCATTTACATTCAAAGGCATTTATTCTAGGGTACACACAAATATGTACACAGTCGTCTCTTTATAGCTAGGACATCCGTGCCGCATGGTACTGTGTTTAAAATACGCAGTTTCCACATACCTCACAGCAGAGGGTTTCATGGGCGAGGAATAGTTCCTCAGGGTGGTATTCAGTATTCAGTATTCAGTATTAGATACTCGCATAATTGCTCCACCGCCTGTGCAGTGAACATCGCAAAGAAAGTTCATCAATGGTCCTTCGCTTCAGTCCCTGATGATGACCCACACAGTGAGGACGCCATGTTGGGAACTACAACAGCCCAAGCGCGAAACTAGTCAGCGTCGCTCTCGGCACGAACTCCGTAGCTGAGGCGCCAAGCCGAACCAGGACATACAAACCCCATTACAGTTCACAACGGGCCGCATAGACGAAACTAAGAACCATCAATGTTAAATATTCGAAGACACACAGTGGTGCCACAGCACTAAGCTCTTTAGCTCGGCACACAGATCAAACCTCCATCTTGAAAGCAGTGACGACGCTCTGCCACATTTGACACATATTTGACTTTCTGCTAGCGCCACTCTCGTATTTTGCTTGTAAATACAGCAGAAACATCATACAAAGCAGAAGAAACACCTCGTACATCGGTTTTGTTTTATGCTGCCCTGCACTATATTGTAAAAAAAAAAAAAAGAACGTACAAGTACATAGATTTCGCTTTTTGCAGTGAAGCCATTTATATTTTTGGTACCAGAGAAGCCTCACACGGGCCCCACGCTGTCAAGTTACGCCACTGATATAAAGGGAACAGCTTCTAGCATAATAAAAAAAAAAGACAGTAATTTATTCAAATAGGATGCATTATTCAGCTCCGATGATAAGTTCAACTTAGTCACCAGAACACAAGTAGGCCAAATGAAAGTAAAAAATCGAGATGAACAAAGCACGAAAGTGGGGCTTCCATTACCATCGGTTTATATATAGAAACTGTTACAGTGAACTAGGGCCATGTCAGAGGTGGGGGTACGGGGAGGGGGGTGTCCAGCCTGGAGTTTACACACTTTGTGGGCCGGAAATGAACGAAAAAAAAAAGATAAACAGGATGAAAAAAAGAGGTGGGGTGGGGGTTGTGGCACGATAGTTGGTTTTTTTTTTTTATACAGGTTTACGTGTCCTGTACTAGGTGACATGAGAATAAAGTGAATTTATACAGAATTTATAAAAGTAAACTGTACTAGGTGACATGTGAATAAAGTGAATTTATACGTAATTTATGAAAGTAAACTATACTAGTAAAAATGTGAATAAAGTGAATTTATATAGAAATTATAGAAGTAAGATATTTTATAAGAAACAGGAATCTACATGTCGAAAAATATCCGCAAGTCTCAGTCAGTCATTTCATGTCCCTTCCTTACAGCCTCTCCTGTAGGCCTGTCGGTTGTGAGCAAGATGGCCTGCTGCTGATACATCCATTCGCAGATCATCATCCATGTCCTGCAGCCATCTTCGCCTCGATCTTCCTCTCTTTCTTTACCCCATTATGTACCCTTCCAAGACGGTCTTCTCTAAATTATCATGGCGTTTAATATGTCCACAACATGTTTAATCTTCCTTACTAGCCAGCCTTCTTCAATATTAAGTTCTTGTAGTACGGATATTTTTGTTCTGTTTTTTTTTTTGTCCATGATATTTCTATAGCATTTACATCCAAAGGCATTTATTCTAGGGTACACACAAATATGTACACAGTCGTCTCTTTATAGCTAGGACAGGTACCAACTGTTTGTGAGAACAGTACTGAAAAAAAAACTGTATTAAAGACACGAACAGTGTAAAGTGACTTCTTTGTTAACAAAACACAAGTTTTTTTGTACTAGTTTATGTTTACACTTCTGCCAGCGATACAGAACAGAGGCTGTAAAGTGAAGGATATATATATATATATATATATATATATATATATATACATATATAGATATATATATATATCATCAGGTGCCGTGCCGACTTAGCTGATGTGTTTCTCCATAGTACGCGATCCTTCTTGCAGGATATCAGTTTAGACCTTCTGTCACACAATCCCGTCATACTATCGAGTATCAATTCTCACGGCGTTCTCCTGGTTTTTTCCCCCTCTACCTTTCCTGTTGTTATAATATATTCAGTGTCAACTCTTCTTATTGCATATCCTATGAAAGTACATTGTCTCTCTCGTATTCTGTGGACAACATTTTTGGTCTCTCCAGCTCTTCTCCTACATTCTTCATTAGTTATTGTTGTTGAGAGAGAATTCCAACATTCTTCCTATAAACCACATTTCTACTGCTTTCAATGATCTTTATGCAGACCTGTCTTTTGTTCATGATTCATTTCCATGTAGGTTCAGTATAGCATTTTAGGACTCGTTTTCTAACATTCATTGACATGGATGCTCTGCTTAATGTGTTTCTCATTCCCTGAAATACAATCTTTGTTTGGCCTACTCTGTTCCTATTTTCTGTTCTGCATTTCCCATATATATATATATATATATATATATATATATATATATATATATATATATATATATATATATATATATACTGGAGATAAAATCAATGAGTCTGTTGATATCTTTTTTTACTCAAATAGAAATGTGATCATTCTAACTAAGCACACAATCCGAGGTTCCAACTCACCATCTCCGATACCAACTCACCATCTCCGCCTCCAACTCACCATCTCCGCCTACAACTCACCATCTCCGCCTCCAACTCATCATCTCCGCCTACAACTCAACATCTTCTCCACCAACTCATAATCTCCCCCTCCAACTAACCATTTCCCCCTCCAACTCATAATCTCGCCCTCCAGCTCATCATCTCCGCCTCCAACTCAACATCTCCGCCACCAGCTCATAATCTCCCCCTTCAACTCATAATGTCCCCTCCAACTCATCATCTCTCCCTCCAACTCATCATCTCCCCTCCAACTCATCATCTCCCCTCCAACTCATCATCACCTCCTCCAACTCACCATCTCCGCCTCCAACTCATAATCTTCCCCTCCAACTCATCATCTCTCCTTCCAACTCATCATCTCCCCTCCAACTCATCATCTCTCCCTCCACTTCATCATCTCCCCTCCAACTCATCATCTCCCCATTCAACTCATCATCTCCCCCTCCAACTCACCATCTCTCCTCCAATTCACCATCTCCGCCTCCAACTCATCATCTCCCCCTAACCCTCCAATTCACCATCTCCTCCTCCAACTCACCATCTCCCCCTCCCCCTTCAACTCACTATCTCCGCCTCAAACTCACCATCTCCCCGACTATTGACAGATGTCAGTCCAAGAAATATACACGTATTGATCTCCGTCTTTTACGCCAAACCTAAAGGACGACGCCACACTTGCACTCCTTTCCTATGAACTCACAATAATTAGTGTATGGGTATATAACTATACATGAAGAACGAAGAAACAGAAAGAGAAGATAAAATAAAAAGTAACATGAATGCAATGTTAAAAAGTCAAAGAAAATGAATAGAGCATTTAGCTGCAATTTGTAAGAAGCTGTGGCGTGTCAGAGGTTGTGTGCCAGAAATGGACATGGTGGAGTGTAGACAGTATTTAAATGGAGACTCGGGATGTGTGATAGGTGGGTCGTAACTGAGGGTGGTGGGTGGAGAAAACATGGAGGGGAGAGAGAGTGATACAATGGTAATCTAACCGAGAGAAGGTGAAATATGTTATTATAGTAGAGGTAGAGGGGTTGTAATGTGATGCTGTGAAGAAGTTCTGAGCTATGTGTAACAAGTGAGAAGGGAGTGGAAATTAATGGGGAAGGATTATGATTGTTGAAGAGGAGAATGTTAGGTGTAGCTGAATAACGAGTTCAAACCATGTGGTTCCAGAGTCCCATAATCCTGAATATAGTGGTTCTCAAGGGCTAGGCGGCTTGTGTCATCTACGTGACACTGTTTGATGGCTATTAATAGAAAGTCAGATTTGCTTCTGTTGTTGGGGCTATTCAAATGATTTGGGAATGGTTTATAAGTATGCTGGGTGATATCATACAGGTGTTTTACAAGTGGTCCCCTAATCTGAGGCCAGTTTCACCAATGTAAGTTATTCTGCATCTTTTGCACACAATGACCTATATCACATTGAGGGAATGGCATATGAATCCCTTGCAGCAGTATGATGATAGTTTTCGGAAAGGTGATCTTTACATCTCTATCCCCTATGAGGATGGACTTTTAGCACTCCGTTGTTTTCTCGACAAAGACCCTCACCTCACCATTAACAATGATACTATAGTTGGACTAACACCGCTAGTACTCAATCTAAATTCTTTTGAATTCAACGGCGAATGCTTGGATCAAATCAATGGCGTTGCCATGGGAACGAAAGTGTGTGTCAGTTATTCATGTTTATTTATGGGTTTTCTGGAAGTCAAATTATGGGAAACTTACTCCGGCAGACTTCCAGAATTCTATAAAAGGTACATCGATAATGGCATTGAAGTCACCAGTATGCCACAGAAAGAACTAAAAAAAAATATTGAATTCGCCAACTCACTTAATAAGAACATAAAATTCACTTATGAAATTTCTAACAAATCTGTCAACCTTTTCGACATCGAAATATCTAGTGGCACAGACAGGCGTGTCACCTCTGTATTTTACACGCCCACCGACAGCCACACCTATTTACTTTACACCCCCTCCCATCCTGAAACTTGTAAGAACCCCATCCCATACTCTCAACTCTTCCGTCTTCTCCGCCTATGCCAGGATAATTTGGACTTTATAGATCAGTCCAACAACATTATTAAAATTTTTCCCTCATCGCCACTACCAAGAAAATGTCCTTTGGAAAGCATTCACCCGCATCCAATCAGTGAGCCGCAAAGAAGCGTTTAGGAAAAAAAAACCTGTTACCCATCTGACAGAGTTAAATTAGTACTTCCTTTTCATCCACATGGTCAGATGGTTAAGAAAACTCTTTATCGTCATTTGTCGCTAATCCAAACTGAAGGGAACCTTGCTTTTGTTGGCACTAGAAAATGTAACCGCCCTCGATGTGTTACCAGTTCTGTAGTATGGAAAACGAAAATGTTCACGTTTTCCAACACTATCAACACACTGCATGTGCGATCCCCCAATGTGATATATATCAGTGTGTGCAAAAGACGCAGAATAACTTACATTGGTGAAACTGGCCTCAGATTAGGGGACCGCATGCAAAAACATCTGTATGATATCACCCAGTATGCTTAGAAACCAGTCCTGAAACATTTCAATGTCCCCAACCACGGAGGGAAATCTGACTTTCTGGTAACAGCCATCAAACAGTGTCACGCAGATGACACAAGCCGCCTAGCCCTTGAGAACCACTACATTCAGGAATATGGGACTCTGGAACCACATGGTTTGGACTCGTTATTCAGCTACACCTAGTGTTCTCACCTTCCACAATCATAATGCTACCACACTAAATTCCACTCCCGTCTCACTTGTTACACATAGCTCAGAACGTCTTCACAGCATCACATTACAACCCCTCTACCTCTACTATAATAACATATTTCACCTTCTCTCGGTTAGATTACCATTGTATCACTCTCTCTTCCCTCCATGGTTTCCCCACCCATCACCCTCAGTTACGACCCACTTATCACACATCCCAAGTCTCCATTTGAATACTGTCTACACTCCACCATGCCCATTTCTGACACACAGCGTCGGCCAAGCCACAGCTTCTTACAAGTTACAGCTAAGTGCTCTATTCAATTTCTTTCACTTTTTTAACATTGCATTCATGTGAACTTATATTTTATCTCCTCTCTCTATTTCTTCGTCCTGTATGTTTATGTATGATTAAGGCTCACGCTGAAACGTCACAACTGCCTGCTCGTTAAGTAATAAAGCTGTTCTTACTTTTTTTCCCTAGTTTATACATTCCTTCCCTATGAAGCGTGATATGTCTCCAGCTGTCACTAAATTATATGCATAATAGTATGTCGCACTAAACTTTATGAGTTAAGGCTAAAATTGGTTCATTATTTCCCATTCAATTCGTCTTTCCTGTACAGGAAATACCCCCCCCCCCCCCAATTAATATGTATGTCTGTGTTTCTAAAACACCACATGTCACAAAGAAAACACACACATGGCTACACTTCACAAAGGAAAACAAAGGATGACTATACCTCACAAAGCGAACACATGATCCCCGTTAAAAGAAAGAAAAACTTTTACAGAAGGTGCCATTGAATGCTCGTCCTCTCTCATGAATATCTGAAAAAATTTTTTGTTTCTCAAAACGTGAGTACCAACAACATCCTACCCTTGCTCAGTAATCTACTTTTGTAGAATGTAGAATTAAGTAGATTTGTTCTAAATAATCTCTGAAAGAGGAAGAGCCGGTTCAGCAGGAAGGAAGCTTCGAATTTCCTTTGATCTGCCAGCAGTGTAAAGTCATAACCTACAGACAACGAACGAGCTAACAACCTGCGACAGCTGTCAGATGGATTATGAGCCCTTACAGCAGGCTCCCTGCTACATAAACGTGTGACATGCTTGTGGCAACGGGCAAGAAGACAAGACCGGAGCTGAGAAGGAGGTAACGGTTGCTGTGCTGCTACGACAGAGAAGAGCGTCAAGAAGGAAAGATCGGATGTTTTTCCATTCTGGTGATGATGATGCACGAGTTAGTATATGTCTCCGAATGGATGCACCGAAAGGATAGCCTGTAGCTTAAGAGTGTACTGATGCGTGGTGCAAGCTCCACTACCTAACATTATACATATTTCCTTGTGAATAAATTGCCTTTTGAATTTACGGGGATAAAAGATAAAAAAGGTGAGTATTAACTTATCATGCTTAGATGTCACGAATGTTAATTCATTTTCTAGAATTCATGTAGGGTATTACAGTATAGACATCACATATATTGTCTGCCTGTAATCCATTTCGCCTTATATCTTGGCAATAAGTTATATAATAAGCTATAAAGGACAAAGATCTATGGCTCACTATGTGACAATATATTTCTCCTTTTTCACTGATGCAGCTTTTGTGTATAACAAAAATATAAAAAAGAGAAATAGGGAATCCTTACCATATAATAGGAACCAAAACTTTGTTAAAAGAACGATGACAAGTATAGGGAAACTTTGACATAAGATAGGAACCATAATTTTGTTAACAGAACGATGACAAGTATAGGGAAGCTTTGACATAGGATAGGAACTACAACTTTGGTAACAGAATGATGGCAATTATTGAAAAACTTTGACATGTGATGGAAACCACACCTTTGTTAACTGAACGGTGACAAGTATAGAAAATCTGACAGAAGATATGAACTACAGCTTTGTTTCATACAAGAGAACGAAGGCAAGTATAGGGAAACTTTGACATAAGATAGAAACTACAACTTTGTTTCATATAAGAAAACGAGGACATGTGTAGGGAAACTTTGACATAAGATAGAAACCGCACCTTTTTTTCATATAACAGAACGATGACAAGCATAAGGAAACTTTGACATAAGATAGAAACTACGAAGCTGTTTTATATTTTAAAAGACCGCGACATTTAAAGGACAACTTTGCCGTAAGATGTGAACCAAAAGCTATTTTGTATAAAAGAAGTAAGACATGTTAGGGAAAACTTTGACATAAAATAGGAGCCACAGAGCTATTTTGGTTTTCTTTAATTATGATATAAACAGGAAAAGTGTGCCATAATATAAGAACTACAAAACTGTTTCATGTATAAAAAATATAAAATACATGAAAACGTTAATGACAAGGAAATAAAAACAAAACTTTTTTCTATATGAAACAGTTATACGGAAAAGCTTGGACATAAAACAGGAAACGCACGGCTGTTTGTATAAAAATAAATATAACAAAAGAGAGGAACGTTTAAACTTAATTTCTCTGCTTTCTCACCAGTAAGGCTCGCTGTGCCTAGTTAACCTTTTACACCTAACAGTACCCCGAGTACAGGTGAGAATTCTGTTCAAATACAATCTTCTACTATTCTATAAACAGGCAGGCACTACACTGTACATACATAACAAGGTACTACACAGTACATATATAACAAGGTACTACACTGTACATACGTAACAAGGTACTACACTGTACATACATAACAAGGTACTACACAGTACATAAATAACAAGGTACTACACAGTACATACATAACAAGGCACTACACAGTACATACATAACAAGGTACTACACAGTACATAAATAACAAGGCACTACACAGTACATACATAACAAGGCACTGCACAGTACATACATAACAAGGTACTACACTGTACATACATAGCAAAGTACTACACTGTACATACCTAACAAGGTACTACACTGTACATACATAACAAGGCACTACACAGTACATACATAACAAGGTACTTCACAGTACATACATAACAAGGTACTACACTGTACATACATAACAAAGTACTACACAGTACATACATAACAAGGTACTACACAGTACATACATAACAAGGTACTACACAGTACATACATAACAAGGTACTTCACAGTACATACATAACAAGGTACTACACTGTACATACATAACAAGGCACTACACAGTACATACATAACAAGGTACTTCACAGTACATACATAACAAGGTACTACACTGTACATACATAACAAAGTACTACACAGTACATACATAACAAGGTACTACACAGTACATACATAACAAGGTACTACACAGTACATACAGCGTACGTACACGAAACGTGTAAAGATAGAAAAGCAGGAACCCTCATCTTCATCAAGGTCAGTTTATTTTCACCAGCAACATGGCCACATAATAACATCGGGCCCCTTACGCAAAATAATATCATAGGGCCCCTAAAGCTACATCATAATAACATAGGTCCCCTAAAGCTACATCATAATAACATAGGTCCCCTTAAGCAACATCGTAATAACATGGGCCCCCTTAAGCAACATCATAATAACATAGCCCCCTCCCTTAAGCAACAACATAATAACACAGGTCCCCTATATGAAACAACATAATAACATAGGCCCCCTTAAGCAACATCATAATAACATAGGCCTCCTTAAGCAAATTCATAATAAAATAGGTCCCCTTAACCAACAACATAATAACATAGGCCCCCTTAAGCAACAACATAATAACATAGGCCCCCTTAGGCAACATTATAATAACATGGACCCCCTTAGGCAACATTATAATAACATGAGCCCCCTTAAGCAATATCATAATAACATATGTATCCTTAAGCAACATCATAATAATATCGGCCCCTTTAGGCAACATCATAATAACATCGGCCCCCTTAAACAACATCATAATAAAATAGGTCCCCTTAAGTAACAACATAATAACATAGGCCCCCTTAGGCAACATTATAATAACATAGACCCCCTTAAACAACATCATAATAACATCGGCCCCCTTAAGCAACATCATAATAACATCGGCCCCTTTAGGCAACATTATAATAACATGGACCCCCTAAAACAGTATCATAATAACATAAGTTCTTTTAGGCAGTATCATAATAACAGAGGCCTCCTTAGGCAATATCATAATAACACGGCTCCTTTAGGCAGCATCATAATAACATAAGCTCCCGTGTGATAGTGTTGTCTACTGCTTGAGGAGGATTTTAAACATTAAATACCAAGACAAGAACAGGATCAAGGAGATCTGAGAAAGGGTAGGACAAGAACCTATGAGCCTACAAAACATGTCTAGGAAGTGGAGGTGGACTGGCCACACTCTGAGAAAACCCGACACCAGCATAGCAAGGCAGGCACTGACAAGGAATCCTCAAGGAAATAGAAAAAGAGGAAGACCTAGACTTACTTGGAGAAGAGAAATGATGACAGTGCTCAGAGACAAGGGATACACATGGAAGGAAGCAGAGAATAATTCCAAGAACAGGGATGACTGGATAACCTTTATCCGTGGCCTATGCTCTCAAGGGAGTGAAAAGCAATGATGATGATGATGATGATGATGATGAACAGTTATAGAGTTAAGTAATAAAGCTGTTCCTACTTTTTTTTCTAGTTTATAATTTATATACATGTGTATATAGTCGTATGCTTAGTTTTATATACTTATACACTAATTATTCTTGTATCAGGGACTGAGTTGTGTAACTTGAGCCCGCCAGATCTCTAATAATGGTTGCCCCTACATAGACAACATTGTCTGTGCCTTATCTGTTGTGAAGTAATTATTTTCATTTCAATTTCTCAGGTAATAAATCTTCCGTGATAGCAATTTTTGACCTCTCTGATATTATTCATAATCCGCGTTTTGGTGTCTAACTTTCTTGTCTCAAGTAGTCTCTGTGTTTTTGTGCATCCGTCATGTGCCGCTGTATTTTATATCTGGACAGCGGACGATACGTCGCCTTTACGGTGCATTTTATATCTGGACAGCGGACGCTATGTCGCGTTGACTGTGCATTTTATATCTGGACAGCGGACGCTATGTCGCGTTGACTGTGCATTTTATATCTGGACAGCGGACGATACGTCGCCTTTACGGTGCATTTTATATCTGGACAGAACTCGCCATGCCGCTGTAGACTTTGTCTGTGTAAATCTACATTTATTATATATAATGTTTAAGAACTTGGTTAAATACAACTGTTAAGGCACTCTCCTGGCATGTACTTTCGTACTGCGTGGCCTGGACTTCCCAACCCAGTGACCGCCAACATAATAACATAGGCCCCCTTAAGCAACATCATAATAACATAGGCCTCCTTAAGCAAATTCATAATAAAATAGGTCCCCTTAACCAACAACATAATAACATAGGCCCCCTTAAGCAACAACATAATAACATAGGCCCCCTTAGGCAACATTATAATAACATGGACCCCCTTAGGCAACATTATAATAACATGAGCCCCCTTAAGCAATATCATAATAACATATGTATCCTTAAGCAACATCATAATAATATCGGCCCCTTTAGGCAACATCATAATAACATCGGCCCCCTTAAACAACATCATAATAAAATAGGTCCCCTTAAGTAACAACATAATAACATAGGCCCCCTTAGGCAACATTATAATAACATAGACCCCCTTAAACAACATCATAATAACATCGGCCCCTTAAGCAACATCATAATAACATCGGCCCCTTTAGGCAACATTATAATAACATGGACCCCCTAAAACAGTATCATAATAACATAAGTTCTTTTAGGCAGTATCATAATAACAGAGGCCTCCTTAGGCAATATCATAATAACACGGCTCCTTTAGGCAGCATCATAATAACATAAGCTCCCGTGTGATAGTGTTGTCTACTGCTTGAGGAGGATTTTAAACATTAAATACCAAGACAAGAACAGGATCAAGGAGATCTGAGAAAGGGTAGGACAAGAACCTATGAGCCTACAAAACATGTCTAGGAAGTGGAGGTGGACTGGCCACACTCTGAGAAAACCCGACACCAGCATAGCAAGGCAGGCACTGACAAGGAATCCTCAAGGAAATAGAAAAAGAGGAAGACCTAGACTTACTTGGAGAAGAGAAATGATGACAGTGCTCAGAGACAAGGGATACACATGGAAGGAAGCCAGAGAATAATTCCAAGAACAAGGGATGACTGGATAACCTTTATCCGTGGCCTATGCTCTCAAGGGAGTGAAAAGCAATGATGATGATGATGATGATGATGATGAACAGTTATAGAGTTAAGTAATAAAGCTGTTCCTACTTTTTTTTCTAGTTTATAATTTATATACATGTGTATATAGTCGTATGCTTAGTTTTATATACTTATACACTAATTATTCTTGTATCAGGGACTGAGTTGTGTAACTTGAGCCCGCCAGATCTCTAATAATGGTTGCCCCTACATAGACAACATTGTCTGTGCCTTATCTGTTGTGAAGTAATTATTTTCATTTCAATTTCTCAGGTAATAAATCTTCCGTGATAGCAATTTTTGACCTCTCTGATATTATTCATAATCCGCGTTTTGGTGTCTAACTTTCTTGTCTCAAGTAGTCTCTGTGTTTTTGTGCATCCGTCATGTGCCGCTGTATTTTATATCTGGACAGCGGACGATACGTCGCCTTTACGGTGCATTTTATATCTGGACAGCGGACGCTATGTCGCGTTGACTGTGCATTTTATATCTGGACAGCGGACGCTATGTCGCGTTGACTGTGCATTTTATATCTGGACAGCGGACGCTATGTCGCGTTTACGGTGCATTTTATATCTGGACAGAACTCGCCATGCCGCTGTAGACTTTGTCTGTGTAAATCTACATTTATTATATATAATGTTTAAGAACTTGGTTAAATACAACTGTTAAGGCACTCTCCTGGCATGTACTTTCGTACTGCGTGGCCTGGACTTCCCAACCCAGTGACCGCCAACCCAAGATTCTCCCCTCCAGGGAATACTATACGCCAGGCATGCATCAGGTTAAACATATATCACATACATTACCACAACATGATACAGACATTATCAAGTCATCTATAAAAATGCATAAACGTTTTATTTACTCAACAACGTGGATCAGTGGTGATCACAGGACATTCATTCACACAGATCATCAACATATATCATAAAAACATATTGCAGGCATAATGCCATTCAATGCAATTTTCATTAGCTCATGTAACTAAAACAACCGTGGCTACTATTCTCAAAACACTCATTAAAATACACAATCCAGTACTCCAAAACGTGCACATACACTTTATTTCCATACGGCTGCCCTGCTCTGTCACTCTACCCCTTCATACATAAATTCACGTGCTATCGCACTAATAATCTCACTTCTTCAATACATGAAATCCAGGTGTGCTATTGCACTAGTAGTCCTCAGTTCAATAAAGATAAAAAATGTGCTCACTCCTTTCCTGTTCATGAAGTTCATATAATGTGTCAACACACTAATACTTCTTAGTTCATTAGTTCAAATGTGCTCATGCACAAATACATATATCTACCGCTTCAGGAATTTCACATGAAGACCAAGCCTGATCGTATCACACGTGCTGTTCAAAGGAACGTTAATTATAGGACTTACTAATATAATAATCTCCACAGCTACATGGATTTCTCATAATAATACCAGCATTAAGGCTAAACCCACGCTATTTAAATGAACGTGCCTCATCAGAAATCATATATATATATTCACAGCGACATGGAATTCATATGAATTATCAGCATGATTTATCATGACACAATACATATCCATATACATTTAACAAAGCAATATCAGGGCAACATGGCAGGTATCTTTATATCAGCGAGATCAGTTTTAGCCTTATTAATTTTTTTCCGCACGCTTTCTTCCTTATATAGAATACATCACGCGTGGGTGTGGACGCAACCCTGTAACTGAATCTATGTCGTGTGGACGAGTACACCCTGGTCAGGGTTGTACACCCCTTGACCCACGTATGGACTGTCCACGTCGCGTTGACGGTGTATTTTATATCTGGACAGCGGGCTCTATGTCGTGATGGCGGTGTATATTATATCAATCTCAGCGGACGCTATGTAGTGTTGACGGTGTATTTTATACCTGGACAGAACTCACTATGCTGTGTTGACAGTGTATTTTATATGTGGACAGCGGACTCTATCTAGCGGAGACAGATTATTTTACATGTCGACAGCAGACGCTATGCCGCGTTGACAGTGTATTTTATATCTGAACAGCGGAGTCAATGGCGCGTTGACAGTGTATGTTAAATCTGAACAGAACTCGCTATGCCCCGTTGACGATGCATTTTATATTTTGACTGAACTCGCTATGCCGCGTTGACAGTGTATTTTATATCTGAACAGCGGACGTTATGCCTCGTTGACAGAGTAATTTATATGTGGACAGCGGACTCTGTTCCGCGTTGGCAGAGTAATTTATATGTGGACAGCGGAGTCTGTTCCGCGTTGGCAGAGTAATTTATATGTGGACAGCGGAGTCTGTTCCGCGTTGACAGAGTAATTTATATGTGGACAGCGGAGTCTGTTCCGCGTTGGCAGAGTAATTTATATGTGGGCAGCAGAAGCTGTACCGCAATGACGGGGTATTTTATGTGTGTTTGTTACATGCTGAGTGATTGCCACAGTGAACTGATGTGTCATTCAATAAAGCGTTACTATGATACCTTCAGCCTCTGCTTTGTTCTCCTGCATATTTTCTGCTGTATAGGGTTATTCATAAGGAAGCATTTCAGAACTTCGCAACGAAGAAACCAAGTAATGGGTCGTGATAATTCGTGCGTCAAAAGAAAAAGAAACTCTTCTAGATTAAAAAAAAAAATAAAGCTCTCACGCAGAGCTCCCGTGATGTGCCGCTAGGGGGTAACAGAAGCAAATATGGCGTTCAGTAAATGTGAGCAGTCATGTTATGTTTTAGATTACGGAAGAACCTCCAACGTTGTTACTGTGCAGGACGATTTCGAGAGAAGTTTCAGAAGGCAGCAGCTGTTTTCAACACTATCAAGAAGTGGTATGCGAAATTCGTGGATGAAGGAAGGGGCTTCGCTTGTAAGCATCTGTAACACGATTCACAGTTTCCTCGCTTGGTCCTGAACGTCCCTGCCGAGGAGCTGTGCACAGACAGGTAGCCAAGGGCAGTGGTTGCAAATTCCATCTAAATGCTAAATCACGGGCAGCACACAATCAACACAACATTGGAGTCATCTCCCTAAAAACACTGAAGGAAATCGTGATGTCAAGGGCCCAACATGCATGGGCGGGCCCCGGGTTTAATAAAGCCTCTCCCCAGGACCAGCAACAGAGCTAGGCCCCTTTTTTACAGTTACAGTATAGAGGACATTGTTTTTATAACAATTTATTGGAACTGGTCATGAAGATAAAAGTCTCAAGACACATCAAATAACCTTTCTTTGTGTTCTTGCTAGAAGAGGGAGCTAATGGTAACATTAAGTAGCGGGCTGGCCAAGCTATTAACATTTTACTCTTAAACTCTTAAACGTTTAACTCTTGAACTGCTTAAAAATGTTCATGATACATGAACATTATTTGTAATAAAAAACTGACCGCTGCAGTTTTTCACTGGGAAATATTCAGATGCCTATTTTTTTCAGCACTTCTTCTTCTTCTTATTATTATTATTATTATTATTATTATCATTATTATTACTTGTCTGCTTATGCCATTAGCGTCACAAGGAGTTTCAGACATCGGTCCAGGGCAAGGTGAGAGGCCGGGGTAGCTGTCATGTTATGTTTCCTCAGTGTGTCTTTCACCCCATCTATCCACCTTCCTCCTTGGTAGCCCTTGCGCCTATATCTAGATGATTTCAAGTTGTATGCTACCGCAGCTTAAACATTTTTTTTAGCAGTTTAAAATTCTAAACTTTTTACCTCAGAGCAAAGCATATGATTACAGTTATTTATATTTATTTATTACTTTGAGAGGCCGTTTATATAGCTCACGGTGGGTTTTACGCTCTTTCACACCCAAAAGAACATTCACAGCTTTTTACTATCGTAAATAGTAGATCTTGCATACCTATGTCAGTCAATGCTCACAGCAATATTTAGGCTATCTAAATAAAATTAAAAATAGCACATTTCTAAGATAAACAATATTTTCAAATTAAAGAGTAACTTTCTTCCGGTTTATATCTAGCAAAATTTTTTAGCAAAGTTTATTTTGGTAAAGGATGGAAACTATTGAGCGAAAGAGTTAACTAAGGAATATGACAGACCAAAGCGTAAAATAGATTCTTGACATCTATCTTACTTCTTACTTACATCTTACATCCTTCTCATGCCTTTAAACGTCACATAGGGCTCGCATGATAGTTCTCCAAGTTTTCCTGTTTTCTGGGAGATTTTCAACCTCATCAAGGAATTCTATGCCTACTAATTTGCTCCTCTCTTAACAATGTCCTCTTTAGAGTTTCACGTGGTCAACCTCCTTCTCTTTAGCTTATTTTGTTCCACTTGATAGCTTGTTTTGGAATTCTATGATTGTTTCTTCTCATCAAGTGACCGATATATGTTCATCTCCTTTTTCTGATCACCTATGACAAAGGTTGTTCTTCGGCGTTGGTATCCCTGATGCGTCACTCTTGACTCGGTAGGTTTTGTTGAGACTTTCCATAACAATTCCTGTTTTTTTTCCCAGTCTAGGTTGTTAAGTCTTATCTATAGTCGCCTCTATGTGGGTCTCAGGATAAGATTGTTAAGTATTATCTAGAGTCGTCTCTATGTGGGTCTCAGGATAAGGTTGTTAAGCTTTATCTAGAGTCGCCTCTATGTGGGTCTCAGGATAAGGTTGTTAAGTCTTATCTAGAGTCGCCTCTAGGTGGGTCTCAGGATAAGGTTTTTAAGCCTTATCTAGAGTCGCTCTATGTGGGTCTCAGGATAAGGTTAAGTCTCATCTAGAGTCGCCTCTAGGTGGGTCTCAGGATAAGGTTGTTAAATCTTATCTAGAGTCGCCTCTATGTGGGTCTCAGGATAAGGTTGTTAAGTCTTATCTAGAGTCGTCTCCGTGTGGGTATCAGGATAAGGTTGTTAAGCCTTATCTAGAGTCGCCTCTATGTGGATCTCAGGATAAGGTTGTTAAGTCTTATCTAGAGTCGCCTCTATGTGGGTCTCAGTATAAGGTTGTTAAGCTTTATCTAGAATCGCCTCTAGGTGGGTCGCAGGATAAGGTTGTTAAGTCTTATCTAGAGTCGCCTCTATGTGGATCTCAGGATAAGGTTGTTAAGTCTTATCTAGAGTCGTCTCTATGTGGGTCGCAGGATAAGGTTGTTAAGTCTTATCTAAGAGTCGCCTCTAGGTGGATCGCAGGATAAGGTTGTTAAGTCTTATCTAGAGTCGTCTCTATGTGGGTCGCAGGATAAGTTTGTTAGCCTTACTCCCAGCTCCTTGTTCAGAATATGTGGTAAATCAAGCGAAAGTAAAAGAGATTAGAGGCAGTAAAATGTGATTGACAGTCAGACTGTTGATGTACAGTGTTCGAAGTACTTACCTGATAGCAAATACAACATAGACGACAGCGCATCACACCGACAGGCGCAAACACAGAAGTGTGAGGTGCACCAAATGTGGCTAGATTCTATGGTAACTATAACTTTCTGAAACAGCAGAAAAGGCCTCATGCTGGCTGTGGAGTATGCGAAACAAGCATCGAGAACTTAAGTAATTTCGTTTGTCACAACCAGTACCAGCCCTCCGTAGCTAAATCGCTAAAGACGCACTTCAAAGTGCAGTGCCAAATGTGGAAGATCATGGGTTCAATCCAGGAACGGAAAAAAGCAACAACTCACAAGACCTCTGGGAGTCATGACCCAAAGGGGCCCACCGCCCTCAGAGTGTCTGGAGTTTAAAGGGACGAAACACTTGTCTGAGGGGGGGGGGGTACTTCCTCTGATGATCTGAAGGAGTTGTGTTGTTGTTCCGCTCTCTACAGTAGAGAGTTTCCTGCATACATGAAGGAAAGTGTTGGTCTCTAAATTTAAAAAAAAAAAACTTTAAATGCCTTTTTAAAAATACTCTTCACATTAGCTTATTTGTGTCATCACTGTTCCACTTTCGCTGAGTTTAAAACTGGCGTAGCAACCATATACGGCTCATCAAACAGAATAGCGGACGTATATTCTCTGACAAGCAAGCCAAAGTCATAGGAGAGATGTAGAAAGTTAAGGTGTCTGTCTAGCTCTGCTGCCTATGTCTGTTAACTCTTTGGGTATTTGGACACGCGTCCTGCGTGGTTGTATCCCTATTACGAACTACTTATAGACGCGAGGCGCGATGATGGTTTGTAGCTCTCTAATTTTGAAAATAATCAAAGTATCTTAAAACCAGCAGTTGACTTCCTTCCGGAATTCAGTTGTCCACATTAAGCGCGTGGTTTGAGCAGAAAACAGAGCGATTCTTTGTTCATTTAAAGCGAGTTTTTCAAAGTTTATCGTCGCTAGGCCTTTGTTTATCAACAAATATGGCTTCCAGTGCTAGTTTCTTTCGTCCAGAGCAGCATATTTCTGTATTACAAGCTCATAATTTAATTTAAAATTGTCTAGACTGTGGTGTAGAGAATATAGTAGTAGAAATGGTAAATTTTCGGCACACGTGGCAGTGATTGAAAGAATTTTTCGTGTTTTTTTTTGGTCCAGCAGCAAAATGTGTTAGAAGGGTAGCTGGTGATACTACTTCTCAGCTTTTTGCTAGTACTAGCTGTAATATCACAATAAGTAATGCTGGAGATTGTGTAATTTAAAAAATTAAATGTTGTAGAATGGTTCAAATTTTAAAAAAAAACAAAAACCAAAACACAATGGCCTGTTTTCTGGTAAATATTAGTCAACGACCGCCCACTTATTTTCATGTAAATATTACCTACCCACTTGGTGTTTTTAGTTTGCTGTGAATGCATAACTAGTGCATATTTTCATGTAAATTTTGTAAGATATGTTAAAGAACAGGTGTTTGTGTACATTTTTATTCATTATGGAATGATATGACCAACTACAGTGGATTAACTTGATGGGTAAGTGACAAAAAATTTATTTTATTACTTCATTTTCCATTCTTTCTTCTCAGTTCTTAGCTCTTTTTTGTTGTTGTATACAAACAGCAACTCAACAAACAAACAAACAAACAAACAAAAACCCAGGCTTACAAAAAACTATACACCAGAACACCGTGTAATACACTATACTGCAGTTGGAACCTACAGTCAAAAAACATCACCAACATTTAACATTCCAGAGAAAGACTGGACCAAGTCCACTGTTAGAACAAACATTCAATACAACATTTATTAACGGACCAAAGTGAAGTGTGATCAGATGAAGATAAGTAAGTACCCCATAAGGCTGGAAAACAAAAACTACAATGGTTCCCGGCGTGAATTATTCGTCGCCATGTGGGAAGAAAAACTATTACATTAGAACTATAACAAAAAGTACCTACTCACAAGACCCAACTCTACAATGTGACGAAAACCCTTCACAAACATGACCATCGTGAACTACTACATCTGGGACAAAGCCCAAATTCTCACAAGTTTCTGATTTAGATTTCTGGCCTAAAACTTCGAAGGTTAATCTATCCAAAAACCATCTTCTACCAACAAACTGAAGCTATGGCTGCCCCTAAAATTCTTCCAAAAACTCTCGAAAACTACTCAAGAAAACATGCCTGAAATCCATCCTAATAAAAAAAAAAAAATTCTCAAACAAGAAAAATCTGCTCTCTCTAAACAAGAAATTCTCCTCCTCCTTCTAACTTGATGACTTTCCCTGCTCACTTCTCTCGCTGCACGCTCATTTTAGGCCTTTTGTCCCACGTCCTTCAAAGCTAAGTTACCCTTTAACCTCCTCAACAAGAGTACTCACTCTGTAATCAATCTGCTTGTGTACCAAGTTTACTTATGTCCCATCTATTTGAAGAATACTACCACACTCACAAGCAGACGAAAGAAAGAATCAAATAACACACGCCATCACAAAGAAAGATAAAAAGATAATCATCATCTAAGTTAGCACCACCCCGGTGACCAGACTCCGCCCCATCGGGCGGGGTCACTGTTGGGGTTAATGGGCGGGTAGTTTGGAGTGGCGTATCGAGTTTTATGATATTCGAGTCTTTCATTCATTCTTTGGACGACCTCTGGTTTTTGGTCGTAGATATTGTTGCGTTCTTCCGGGTCATCTGAAACAAAGTTTATGATTAACTGGAATTATTACTTTCAAAAAATGAAAGATCTGTAAATAGCATACAACTGATTTTAACATAATGTCCATTTTGGCAAGCAGTTATGTTTAACATATTATGGTATTTACTAAGTAAATACTTATCTTGTCTTATATCTTATATCCTTCCCGTGCCGTTAAACGTAACATAGGGCTCCAAAAGTAGTTCGCCAATTTTTCCTGTCTTCGGCGAGTCTTTCAACCTCATCAAAGGATTTTATGCCTGTTAATTTGGCCTCTCTTAACAATGTCCTCTTCAGAGTTTCACGCGGTCTGCCTCTTTTTCTTCGGCCTGTTGTGTTCTACTTGATAGCTTGTTTTGGGATTCTCTGATCATTTCTTCTCATCAAGTGACCAACATATGCCCATCTCCTTTTCCTGATCACCCATGAGACTGGTTGTTGTTCAGTCATCTGTCTTATCTCTGCATTGTTCTTGAATTCGTTCCACTTGATGCCGAGTATTTTCCTTAGGCATTTGTTTTCAAAAGAGTAATTTCTTGTCTATTTCTTTAGTTGTTTTCCAGCTTTCACATACATAAATGAGGGTGGATATTACATTTGAATTGAATAGTCTTAACTTGGTTTTTGTGCTTATAACTTTTGAATTCCATATGTTCTCAAGATTCTTGAAAATTGATGCTGCTTTTGCAATTCTGATCCTAACTTTCTTTCTAGTGTCACCATCCTGGTCTATGTAGTTGCCAAGGTATGCTAATTGATTGACTTCTTCAATATCTGTCCCTTCTATGTGTATTTTTCCATTTTGATTGAGAGGAATTATCATTATTTTTGTTTTGTCCTTGTTAATTTCAAGTCTTATTTTGATAGCCAGTGAAGACAGGTTATCTGTCTTTTTTTTCTTGCTTGGAATTCACATTATTACTGATAAGAATAATGTCATCAGTAAAATCAAGATCTTCTAGTTGGGTCCCATGTACCCAGTCAATACCTGTGTTACCTTGTGCAGCATTTTTTCATTATGAGGTCTACTGTAATCCCTAAAAGTAAAGTAAACACTAAGAGGAAATATTTCTGCTTAGCAAGTATTCGTTCAGTATATTTCGTTCTGGTGGAGTCTGGAATTCTTGTAACGAAATTCTATTTGGTCACGGAGTCTGTGATATTCTGTTTGTTTGTATTATTGATCTGTGTCTGTCGGAAACAGAAATCTGGAGTCAGCAAACTACGGTCTCCGAAGATTCTTATCTTTGTTTCCTGAACATCTTGCGCCACAACAGCTTGACATTTGAATCAAGATCTGTATAATCCCATTTGGCTTGGGGCCATTAAACGATTCAGTATAGGCAAGAAGATATCTACACACATACTTCTATATGATCATGTAATACAAAAATCATTGATAATCCGTTATGATTACTGTTATAAGCCAGAGAATCTCTATCATGGCACAAAATTAGCCAGTATAACATATATATCCATTATTTGTACCACAGAACCAACAGAGAAATCCATTATTTGTACCAGAATTCCAACAGAGAAATCCATTGTTTGTATTAGACAACCAGCAGAGAAATCCATTATTTGTACCAGAGAATCAATAGAGAAATCCATTGTTTGTAGCAGAGAACCAACAGAAAAACCTTTGTACCAGAAAACCATCAGAGAAATCCATTCTTTGTAGCAGAGAACCAACAGAGACATCTATAGTTTGTAATAGAGGACCAACAGAAAAATCTATAGTTTGTACGACAAAGAATCACCATGAGCACAGCTGTGAAAACTAACATGGTTAGTTACCAGGAATAGAACCATAGATGGATTATTTAGAAAGAATGGACGAGAGAGAGAGAGGAGAGAGAGAGAGAGAGAGAGAGAGAGAGAGAATATTTTCAAGTTGTGTATCATACATTTCTCAATAGTGCCATATTATAGAATTGAAGTTTAAAGATGCTCTTTGATTAACACCTAACAAGTTTTATAAAACGTTACCATTCCACTAGATCAGAGCAGAGCAGGTCCGATGAAATGTTCCCTACATTATTTATTTAATTCTGACAAATAAGTTCAAGATGTATTGTCGACTACGTCACTTGGATTGAAACACGTAATCATTTGTTCACAATATCACACACTATCATATGCAGCATTTCTCAATTTCCCAAATTCACAATATTCTACACTTGATACAAGAACATTTCCTGTCTCAGTAATTATATCACATCTGCAACACGTGGTCAACTAGTTTGTCGTCTAAAATCTCTGTACTCAAAGTTTCAAAAGTGTCAGTTCTTCTTAATCACTTGAATCACTTGAAAACCGTCTCCCGTCTAACACTACTTCTGATTTTATGTCGTCTCGTCCTCTTGTCTGTCTTCTGATTTCTTTTGACGGTCTTCCTCGGCTGTCTCTCAATCGCAGTGCACTAACAAGTAAAGTTGACTTGCCTCTTCTCTGGACTTCTGTTCTTATCTCTCATCTGATGGCTTCTCGACTGTTCTGGTCGGACCTTCTTTCTTCACTCTTGACTGTGCACGTGGACGGACCATCCTTCTTGCAGTTCTGGTCAGTCGCTACTTGCCGGACCGACGGTGTTCTGACGACATCCCTCATCTGTCTCCTCTCTCTCTTCTACTTCTGTACTTCTTCGTTTTTGATTGTCTGTTCTTCTGTCTTCGGGCTCCGTCCTATGTCTCATCTCTTTCCTCTTCGTCCTAGATTGTCTGTTCTTCCATCTTCGGGCTCTCTCCTCTCTCCTATACTTCCGTACTTCTTGGTCCTCTGATTGTCTGTTTTCTGTCTTCGGGTTTCCTCCGCAGTCTCCTCTCTCCTATACTTCCGTACTTTTTGGTTCTCTGATTGTCTGTTTTCTGTCTTCGGGTTTCCTCCGCAGTCTTCTCTCTCCTATACTTCCGTACTTCTTGGTCCTCTGATTGTCTGTTTTCTGTCTTCGGGTTTCCTCCGCAGTCTCCTCTCTCCTATACTTCCGTACTTCTTGGTCCTCTGATTGTCTGTTTTCTGTCTTCAGGTTTCCTCCGCAGTCTTCTCTCTCCTAGACTTTCGTACTTTTTTTCGTCCTTGATTGTCTGTTTTCCGTCTTCGGGACCCCTCCTCTGTCTCTTCTTTTTCCTCGTCCTTCTTCCTGTCTCTCCTCTCTCCTTTTTTATCATCAAGTCCAGCTTGATGGATTAACCAATAGGAATTTTGGCTCCACCCTTCAGATGTCCGCTGGTTCCCATGACCGTTCTGATTGTCCGTCATTCAAACTGCCTCGTGATTTATATGTCGTAAGTCAATTGTCCAATAGGCTACGCCTCTAAATATTTAATTGGTCAGCTGGCCGAATTTGTCACTCCTTTATTTAAAAACCGTGTGCAATAGCTTCCTAACACGAGTCATTCTGTGTCAGTTTCGTCTATACAATTGTTATTTCTTCTTCTTATCTTATATCCTTCCCGTGCCGTCAAGCGTAACATAGGGCTCCAAAAGTAGTTCGCCAATCTTTCCTGTCTTCGAAGAATCTTTCAACCTCGTCAAAGGATTTTATGCCTGTTAATTTGGCCTCTCTTAATAATGTCCTCTTCAGAGTTTCACGCGGTCTGCCTCTTTTTCTTCGGCCTGTTGTGTTCCACTTGATAGCTTGTTTTGGGATTCTCTGATCATTTCTTCTCATCAAGTGACCAACATATGTCCATCTCCTTTTCCTGATCACCCATGAGACTGGTTGTTGTTCAGTCATCTGTCTTATCTCTGCATTGTTCTTGAATTCGTTCCAGAGTATTGTCCTTAGGCATTTGTTTTCAAAAGAGTCTAATTTCTTGTCTGTTTCTTTAGTTGTTTTCCAGCTTTCGCATGCATAAATGAGGGTGGATATTACATTTGAATTGAATAGTCTTAACTTGTTTTTTTTTTTTGCTTATAACTTTTGAATTCCATATGTTCTCAAGATTCTTGAAGATTGATGCTGCTTTTGCAATTCTGATCCTAACTTCCTTTCTAGTGTCACCATCCTGGTCTATGTAGCTGCCAAGGTATGCTAATTGATTGACTTCTTCAATATCTGTCCCTTCTATGTGTATTGTTCCATTTTGATTGTGAGGAATTTTCATTATTTTTGTTTTGTCCTTGTTAATTTCAAGTCCTATTTTGATAGCCAGTGAAGACAGGCTATCTGTTTTTTCTTGCATGGAATTCACATTATTACTGATATGAGGATAATTGTTATTTACCTAAGTCATTATCTTGCGCTTTCATGTCGGAAGTTTTATTGTGTCCTCGCTTTTCATTGTGTCTGCCTTTTCCTATTCGTCTTTTCTATTTTGTTTACACGCGTCAAGGTCCAGTCACCGATTTCTTATCACTAGACCATCCTACGTTCCGGCGTCCTTACTTTGTATTACCTCTATCTCAGCGTCACTGAGTCTCGCCTTTTTCTCTTCACTGTTTCCACTGTTTACTTTTGACCGCGTCTTGTACTAGTGTCATAGAAGTTTTATACCTTTCTCTTCCTTTTTCTACCTACTTTTCTCTGTCGCTATTGGATGTTAGTATTTTGTTTACAGTATATTTTCATAATCATGTTCATTAATAATAATAATAATAATAACAACTATAATCATTACCTACAAGACCATGCTACACAGAGAGAGAGAGAGAGAGAGAGAGAGCCTCATCAGATAAGAGATTTTATGTAATGAAACTATAGAGAACTTGGATTAAACAACTTAGCAAGAGTCAGGGAGAAAAATAGAGTGAGAAAGAGAGAGTCATCAGAACAAGAAGAACACAAACACGAAGAACAAAAACAAGAAGAGCATGAACAAGAAGAACAATAGCCAGAAGAACAAGAAGTGCAATAAGCAGAAGATCAAAAGGAACATGAAGAACAAAAACAAAAATAAGAATAAAAAGAAAAAAACATGTAGAACAAGAAGAACAAAACACGAAGAAGTAGAACAAGAACAAAAACATGAAGCCCAAGAAGAGCAAGAACAAGAAGAACAATAAGCAGAAGAACGAGAACAATAACAAGAAAAAACAGTAACAAGAAAAGCAAGAACAAGAAGAACAAGAACAATAAGAAATTTACCCTTGATATTAAACAAATAGTTGAAATCTTCCTCCTGCTGTCCTCTGTACATGGCCTCTTCTACTACTTTAGGATCTAGACTGTCGCCACTCACCATAACCCTTCTCAGTTCTTTTGTCTCTTGACTATATTCTGCCTCCAGCGAGGGTTGGTACCACTCCCGAAACAGGCCAGGAAATCCCGTGATCAGTTTGTAATCACCAACTCTGGTCAAGATATTGAGCTCTGTTACACATATGTTACAAGAAACAGTTTGGTTCGCACGTTTCTACAAAAAAGAGTGCTTTTCTTCAAAAAAGAATTTGACTTGTACGTTTGTATAAGAAAGAGTTTGGATTGAACGTTTGTGTAAGAAAAGAGTTTAGATTGTAGATCTGTCTGAAAAAAGATTTTGGTTTGTACAAGAAAGAATTTGATATGTAAGTCTGTGAAAGAAAGAAAAGTGTCTGGTTTGTTACATTTGTAAATTAATGAGTCTGGTTTGTTACATTTGTACATGACAGAGTCTGTTTTGTTACATTTATAGATGAAAGAGTTTGGTTTGTACATTTGTACAAGAAAGAGTTTGTCTTGACTGTGTGTGCAAGAAAAAGTTTGACTTGTACATGAAAGAGTTTAATTTGTACAAGTAAGAGTTTGATTTACACAAGGAAGAGTTCGATTTGCAAAAGAAAGAATTTGAATTGCATGTTAGTATAAGAAAGAATTTTGTTGTTACATTTGTGCAAGAAAAAGTTTGTTTTGTATAAGAGATAGTTTGATTTGTACGTTTCTACAAGAAAATAATTTTGGTGTGTACTTGTGTGCAAGAAAGAGTTTGGTCTGTACAAAAAAAAAGAGTCTGGCTTGTCCAATAAGGAGATTTTCTTTGTACGTGTGTGCAAGAAAGAGTCTGGTTTTGTATGTCTGTATAAGACAGAGTTTGGTTTGGACGTTTGTACAAGAAACTGGTTGCTGTGTAAACAAAACAAAAATTGGTTTGTACGTTTCTACAAGAAAGTGGTTTGTGGCCATCGATATTTTACCTAATAGCAGATTTCCCTTGGAACGGCCGCTCGCTAAAATCCAAGTTATAGACCACTTCTGAACGATTGGATGATGACAAACTTAAGATAGAATTCCATTGGCTAACTCCGTCCTGGTCGAGAACTGAGGACAAAATCGTGTGTCACTCAAGCTAAAACGTACATAAAATAAGACCTACACGATATTCAGAAGTTTTATAAAGTTAAAAACTCGGAAAAAGAATTGATGCCAGGAATAAACTAATTTCTGTCTCTACTTTCAGGATTTTTTTAGGGCGAATTCTTCTATTTTCGATAACAGACAATTAAATTCAAGCTCGGTGGTTTCACCAATGAAAATGATTGTTTCCAACTCTTCAGTTCATGTCCGATGGCTTAACCAATGAAAATGATTGTTTCCAACTCTTCAGTTCATGTCCGATGGCTTAACCAATGAAAATGATTGTTTCCAACTCTTCAGTTCATGTCCGATGGCTTAACCAATGAAAATGATTGTTTCCAACTCTTCAGTTCATGTCCGATGGCTTAACCAATGAAAATGATTGTTTCCAACTCTTCAGTTCATGTCCGATGGCTTAACCAATGAAAATGATTGTTTCCAACTCTTCAGTTCATGTTCGATGGCTTAACCAATGAAAATTATTGTTTATAAACACTTCAGTTTAAGTTCGGTGGTTTGACCAATAAAAATGTTGTTTCTAAACACTTCAGTTCATGCTTTGTGGTTTGACAACTAAAATAGTTGTCTCTAAGTAATTCAGTTCAAGTTCGGTGGCTTAACCAATACAAAATGTTGTTTCTAAACACTTAAGTGTATGTTCAATGGTTTGACATACAAAAAAATGTTGTTTCTAAACAGTTCAGTTCATGCTTGGTCATTTGGTTAATGAAAATTGTTGTTTTTAAACAATTCAGTTCATTCTTGGTGGTTTGACAAATAAATACAAAAAATGTTGTTTCTAAACACTTCACTTCATTCTTGGAGGTTTGACAAATAAAAAATGTTGTTTCTAAACACTTCTGTTCTTGCCTGGTGATTTGACAAATAAAAATATTGTTATTTTTAAGCATTTCGCTTCATGCTTGGTGGTTTTTCAAACAAAAAATGTTGTTTCTAAACACTTCATTTCAAGTTCGGGGTTTGAAAATTAGCAAATGATGTTTCTATACACTTCAGTTTATGTTCGGTGGTTTGACAAATAAAACAGGTTATTTCTAAACACTTCAGTTCATACTTGGTAGTTTGACCAATGAAAAATGTTTCTAAACACTTCTGTTCATACTTGGTAGTTTGACCAATGAAAAATGTTTCTAAACACTTCTGTTCGAACTCAGTGGCTTGACCAATGAAAATTGTTTATGAACAATCTGAGCCAAAACTCTTTTTATGGTCAATGTTTTGTATATTATCGAAACCTTCACAGCAACTCCACATTACTTTGTGATAAGTTTATTTTATGTCAGCGTCACACTAGGAAAAATCGTAGGCCGATAAAACGTAAATGAAAGAGTGTCCGTCATATGGGAAAAAGATGGACTTACTTGAGCTTGTACAAACTCTATCAACATCTATTTCATTGAATAGAGTAGAAGGGGAAGTGTACATATCATAACAACAGGATGGATGGAGGAGATACAAGTATATAATGCTGTGAGGAAAAAAAACCAAACACAAATAAATCGACGGACAATCTCGGAAAAAATAAAACTGAGGAAATTGATGAGAACAAGGAGCGAAGAAACAGTTTAAACTGAGGAAATGAATGAGAACAAGGAATGAAGAAACAGTTTAAACTGAGGAAATGGATGAGAATAAAAAAATGAAGAAACAGTTTAAACTCAGAAGGTGGGTGAGAACAAAGAATAAAGAAACAGTTAAACTGAGGAAATGGATGAGAATAACGAACGAAGAAACAGTTTAAACCCAGAAGGTGGACGAGAACAAGGAATGAAGAAACAGTTTAAACTCAGAAGGTGGATGAGAACAAGGAACGAAGAAACAGTTTAAACCCCGAAGGTGGATGAGAACAAGGAATGAAGAAACAGTTTAAACCCCGAAGGTGGATGAGAACAAGGAATGAAGAAACAGTTTAAACCCAGAAGGTGGATGAGAACAAGGAATGAAGAAACAGTTTAAACTCAGAAGGTGGATGAGAACAAGGAATGAAGAAACAGTTTAAACTGAGGAAATGGATGAGAATAAAAAAATGAAGAAACAGTTTAAACTCAGAAGGTGGGTGAGAACAAAGAATAAAGAAACAGTTAAACTGAGGAAATGGATGAGAATAACGAACGAAGAAACAGTTTAAACCCAGAAGGTGGACGAGAACAAGGAATGAAGAAACAGTTTAAACTCAGAAGGTGGATGAGAACAAGGAACGAAGAAACAGTTTAAACCCCGAAGGTGGATGAGAACAAGGAATGAAGAAACAGTTTAAACCCCGAAGGTGGATGAGAACAAGGAATGAAGAAACAGTTTAAACCCAGAAGGTGGATGAGAACAAGGAATGAAGAAACAGTTAAACTTAGGAAATGGATGAGAATAAAAAAATGAAGAAACAGTTTAAACTCAGAAGGTGGGTGAGAACAAGGAATGAAGAAACAGTTAAACTGAGGAAATGGATGAGAATAATGAACGAAGAAACAGTTTAAACCCCGAAGGTGGATGAGAACAAGGAATGAAGAAACAGTTTAAACTCAGAAGGCGGATGAGAACAAGGAATGAAGAAACAGTTTAAACTCAGAAGGTGGATGAGAACAAGGAATGAAGAAACAGTTTAAATTGAGGAAATGGATGAGAATAAAAAATGAAGAATCAGTTTAAACTCAGAAGGTGGATGAGAACAAGGAATGAAGAAACAGTTTAAACTCAGAAGGTGGGTGAGAACAAAGAATGAAGAAACAGTTAAACTGAGGAAATGGATGAGAATAAGGAACGAAGAAACAGTTTAAACCCAGAAGGTGGACGAGAACAAGGAATGAAGAAACAGTTTAAACTCAGAAGGTGGATGAGAACAAGGAACGAAGAAACAGTTTAAACTGAGGAAATGGATGTGAATAACGAATGAAGAAACAGTTTAAATTCAGAAGGTGGATGAGAACAAAGAACGAAGAAACAGTTTAAACTGAGAAGATGGATGAAAACAACTATATATTGAAAACGCCAGACCCCATATATCATATCAGATGTAACATAGAGTGATATAGATGATAATAAACAGGGACATTTGCCCAATAAGAGAGTAACACAGGTGATAATAAACATGGACATTTGCCCAATAAGACAGTAACACAGGTGATAATAAACATGGACATTTGCCCAATAAGAGAGTAACACAGGTGATAATAAACATGGACATTTGCCCAATAAGAGAGTAACACATATGATAATAACATGGACATTTGCCCAATAGCAGAGTAACACATATGATAATAAACATGGACATTTGCCCAATAGCAGAGTAACACAGATGATAATAAACAGGGACGTTTGCCCAAAAGCAGAGTAACACAGATGATAATAAACATGGACATTTGCCCAATAGCAGAGTAACACAGATGATAATAAACAGGGACATTTGCCCAATAACAGAGTAATACAGATGATAATAAACAGGGACGTTTGCCCAATAACAGAGTAACACAGATGATAATAAACAGGGACATTTGCCCAATAACAGAGTAACACAGATGATAATAAACAGGGACGTTTGCCCAATAACAGAGTAACACAGATGATAATAAACATGGACATTTGGCCAATAAAAGCATCTCGAAAATTTCAATTTCAAAACCCAAAACATAGTTTTTCGGTACTCACCAAGATTTTTACTTTTCTCTTAAGTTTTTTTAATATAGGAAAAAATCTGGTTATTTTTCTAGTTTCATTGAAAATGAACATTGTTTTCTGCAGCTGTTACCGTCCTGATGTTTAGTCACAGGTATCGTGACAGGTGGGGTCGGGATCACAATGACCTGTTCGAAGACCTGGACTGAGCCTTTCACCAACAGATTCCACCATCGGGGGTGGGATTGGGGGAGGGTACAGGAGAGCCACACCCACTTAGCCAACTTCAGGGATCACCAGGAGGAGATCTGATAGGGTCTTTACCTGGAATAAGAAACATTGACAGGAATGTTCTAAGCAAGGAGAAGTTACCTTCTGTGTTGACACCAGCGGCCTCTACAAGTGTAGGGTACCAGTCCACTACATGGATTAATCTGAGAACAAGAACATCTTTTTCAACATAGAACACGTCCATTACATGGATTAATCTGAGAACAAGAACATCTTTGTCAACACAGAACAAGTCCATTACATGGATTAATCTGAGAACAAGAACATCTTTGTCAACACAGAACAAGTTCACTACATGGATTAATCTGAGAACAATAACATCTTTGTCAACACAGTACAAGTCCACTACATGGATTAATCTGAGAACAAGAACATCTTTTTCAACATAGAACACGTCCATTACATGGATTAATCTGAGAACAAGAACATCTTTGTCAACACAGAACAAGTCCACTACATGGATTAATCTGAGAACAAGAACATCTTTGTCAACACAGAACAAGTTCACTACATGGATTAATCTGAGAACAATAACATCTTTGTCAACACAGAACAAGTTCACTACATGGATTAATCTGAGAACAAGAACATCTTTGTCAACACAGAACAAGTTCACTACATGGATTAATCTGAGAACAAGAACATCTTTGTCAACACAGAACAAGTTCACTACATGGATTAATCTGAGAACAAGAACATCTTTGTCAACACAGAACAAGTTCACTACATGGATTAATCTGAGAACAAGAACATCTTTGTCAACATAGAATAAGTTCACTACATGGATTAATTTGAGAACAAGAACATCTTTGTCAACATAGAACACGTCCATTACATGGATTAATCTGAGAACAAGAACATCTTTGTCAACACAGAACAAGTTCACTACATGGATTAATCTGAGAACAAGAACATCTTTGTCAACATAGAATAAGTTCACTACATGGATTAATCTGAGAACAAGAAAATCTTTGTCAACACAGAACAAGTTCACTACATGGATTAATCTGAGAACAAGAACGTCTTTGTCAATATAGAACAAGTTCACTGCGTGGATTAATCTGAGAATAAGAATATATTTGTCAACATAGAACAGGTCCGCTATATGGATTAATCTGAGAACAAGAACATTTTTGTCACGTCCAGTTCCTTTGATTTGCGGTTACTTCTTGACTTCTCCCATGTATGTAATGTATGTATATATGTAGCTGAGCAGTGTATAAAAGTATGCAAATAATGAGTCTACAGACAGGCACATCACGAGAAGCCTGAATGTGACAATGCAAGACACCGGTCAACTTGAGGAAGACCGTATTGTTTTCGGGGAGGCTGTGAGAGAGACTTGACACTGTGACATGACACTGAATGAACGCTGGCATGTATGGTATTTAGTTCCGAATAATTGTATGTATCTATGTGTATATGTACGTATGCATATGTTTCTATCTATACACAGTCTATGTACTCATTGAAATATAAAGAAGATGGGGATATGGCTCTTAAGAAGACAGCTGAAGGTACCATAGACAGCAAGAGAATCAAAGTTCTGGAACAGACACAAGAAACAAGGAAAAATGAAAATAATAATGAAAACCATAAAATGACAGTCCAAAATTGTGGGGCATGTTTGAAGGAGAGGTGGGCTAGAGTACCTAATGAAAACAGGAAAGATCTAAGGCAGAATAGACAGATGTTGACACAGAGAACAGATGTTTGATGGTTTGGGATCATGGCATGAGAAATCCTCAGTGGCAAATCTGTTGAGAAGCACAAAGAATCAAGGTTTATGGAAGGACACTCATTGGCAGGTTTGTTGAGAAGCACAAAGAATCAAAGTTTATGGAAGAACACTCAGTAGCAAGTCTGTTGAGAAGCACAAAGGATCAAGGTTTATGGAAGGACACTCAGTGACAAGTCTGTTGAGAAGCACAAAGGATCAAGGTTTATGGAAGAACACTCAGTGGCAAGTCTGTTGAGAAGCACAAAAGATCAAGGTTTATGGAAGGACACTCAGTGGCAAGTCTGTTGAGAAGCACAAAGAATCAAGGTTTATGGAAGGACACTCAGTGGCAAGTCTGTTGAGAAGCACAAAGAATCAAGGTTTATGGAAGGACACTCAGTGGCAAGTCTGTTGAGAAGCACAAAGGATCAAGGTTTATGGAAGGACACTCAGTGGCAAGTCTGTTGAGAAGCACAAAGGATCAAGGTTTATGGAAGAACACTCAGTGGCAAGTCTGTTGAGAAGCACAAAGGATCAAGGTTTGAGGAAGGACACTCAGTGGCAAGTCTGTTGAGAAGCACAAAGGATCAAGGTCTATGGAAGGACATAATATCCTATATCTGTTTCGAAAGGGGCTTTCAGAGACAATTCATTATTTCAACATATTGTAGTGCGGCCTATTGTCTGTCTTTCTGTCTAATTAAATTTGCCCATCAGTCTGGCTATTCACCCAATCTGTTTTATAGATCTATTCTTTTGCCTGTCAGCCTCTGCCACCTGTGACACTTACCCATCATACCTGACCCCAACTTTTTCGAACATAGGACCATGAACAAAGCCGGCCGCCCTTGTACCACCTTCAAACAGTGTTGCCTTACCTCCCCTGAGGGGGAAGTTGTTTCCCCCGTCTGCGACCATACCTCCGTTCTGGGCAGAGAAACAGAAATCATGGTATTGTCAGTTATAGAATATATACAGCAAGTAGTGGCTTCTACTAGAAAGCATTTTGTTTTAGTGAATTATAGAATATATACAGCAAGTAGTGGCTTCTACTAGAAAGCATTTTGTTTTAGTGAATTATAGAATATATACAGCACGTAGCGGAAATATACCAAGAAACCCAAACAGCAATCATAGAAGGTAAAATAGGAAAAAGATCTGGTGGTGAGGCCCCCAGGCCAGATAGATCTAATTTTAACACTGGGGAAGAGTGTGAGACAGAGGTCAGTACTAGTAATTGTGATGACGGACAAAATCCTGACGGTGTTACCAAGGTAAACCCCTGCATCAAACTAAAAAGGAAAAATAAGAGTAGGAACATGGAATGTAAGAAGTATGTATGAGGGAAAGTATCAAATAATAAGTGACGAGATGAAAAGAACGGGGATACACATTTTGGGAATCTGCGAACATCGATGGATAGGATCAGGACACTTCAAGAGCGAGAATGATAATATCTTTATATACTCTGGTGGAGAAGTAGGAGGAAAGAATGGAGTGGCTTTTTACTTAGACAAATCAACATCAAAAGCATTACTAGGTTACAATCCAGTAAGTGATAGAATCCTCACAATTAGACTTAAGGGCATTCCTACAAACATAACAATTATCCAGATATATGGACCTACATCAGCAGCAGAAGAAGAGGAAGTAGAAAACTTTTATAACACACTACAAACGACAATAGACCAGGTACGGAAAAATGATATTGTATTAATAATGGGGGATTTTAATGCAAAAATTGGTACAGAAAGAGCAGAAGATGAAGAACATGTTGTAGGGAAATTTAGCATAGGACATAGAAATGAGGCAGGTGACAATCTAATGGCGTTTTGCATGGAAAATGAGCTAATGATCGCTAACACACTTTTTAAACAACATCCAAGAAGACTTTACACATGGACATCACCTGATGGTAAAACCAGGAATCAAATAGATTACATTTAAGTGCAGAGAAGGTGGAGGTCAAGCATAACATCAGTAAAAACTTTACCAGGTGCTGATTGTGACACGGACCATGAGTTATTAATAACAGACATGAAGATAAAGATAAAAAAGATAGTTATGGGATCAAGACCACTCCGCTTTCATCTTATAAAAAATACCAGAACAGTATGGTGTAGAAGTGAAGAACAGTTTCAAAATCCTGATGGATGTACAGGCGGAAATGACACCAGATGAATTGGCTACACAGGCCAGAGATATCTTAATAACAGCTAAAGATATGGTTCCAGTAAAGAAAACACAAAAGAATGGATGGATTACAGCAAGTACACTAGAACTGATAAAACAACGTAGAGAAATGAAGACGCAATGGAAAGTGACAAACAACAACAAAGAAAAATAAGAGTAGGAACATGGAATGTAAGAAGTATGTATGAGGGAAAGTATCAAATAATAAGTGACGAGATGGAAAGAACGGGGATACACATTTTGGGAATCTGCGAACATCGATGGGAAGGATCAGGACACTTTAAGAGCGAGAATGATAATATCTTTATATACTCTGGTGGAGAAGTAGGAGGAAAGAATGGAGTGGCTTTTTACTTGGACAAATCAACACCAAAAGCATTACTAGGTTACAATCTAGTAAGTGATAGAATCCTCACAATTAGACTTAAGGGCATTCCGACAAACATAACAATCATCCAGATACATGCACCTACATCAGCAGCAGAAGAAGAGGAAGTAGAAAACTTTTATAACACACTGCAAACGACGATAGACCGGGTACGGAAAAATAATGTTGTATTAATAATGGGGGATTTTAATGCAAAAAAAGGGTAACCTGAAATTATGCACAAACTACAGAACTGTTGCCCTGATTAGTCATGCCAGTAAAATTCTGTTAAAAATCATAATGGGTAGACTTCGACAGAAAATAGAAGAAGACATCAATATGGTCCAAGCTGGTTTAAGCCAAGGAAGAGGATCAAGAGATCATATATTCAATCTAAGATTAATAATAGAGAAATGCAGAGAGTTTAATGTGAATCTATATTTATCCTTTATAGACTACTCAAAGGCATTTGATTCTGTACAACACCAGAAACTTTGGGAAATAATGGAAAAAATGGGATTTCCAACACATTTCATACAATTAACATCACTGCTGTATCTAGACCAACAAGCAGCAGTAAGAATAAATGGTGAAACAACAACAACTTGGTTAGACATAAAACAAGGGGTCGGTCAGGGGTGCATATTGTCACCCTACTTATTTAACTTGTATACTGAAAATATAATGAGAAATGTTAGAGAAGATGTAGAAATGGATGCATCAGCAGCAGGCTATCTTGCTCACAACCGAGAGGCCTACAGGAGTGCTGTTTGGGAGGCAAAGTTCCGCCAAGGACATGCAAATGAATGAATGAATGAATGAGATCATTCAAAGGCATTTGATTGTGTACAACACCAGAAACTTTGGGAAATAATGGAAAAAATGGGATTTCCAACACATTTCATACAATTAACATCACTGCTGTATCTAGACCAACAAGCAGCAGTAAGAATAAATTTTGAAACAACAACTTGGTTTGACATAAAACAAGGGGTCGGTCAGGGGTGCATATTGTCGCCTTACTTATTTAACGTGTATACTGAAAATATAATGAGGAATGTTAGAGAAGACGTATACAAAGAATATTACGATGCCATAACAATTGGAGATTATGAAATACCAGAGATTAGATATGCTGATGACACAGTATTACTGTCTACAACACAAAAAGGAATGGAAAAACTAATTATGTCAGTCTGTAAGAACAGCGAAGAGCAAAACTTCTATCTTAATGCAAAGAAAACTAAATTGATGACAACTGACAAAACAAACAAGGCAGTTGAAATATGTATCAATGAGGAAAAACTGGAAGAAGTGGAGAGTTTTGAATATCTTGGATCACTGCTAACTAAATGGAGATACAATGAGGGAAATTAAAAGGAGGACATCTATCGCTCTTCAGAAAGTAAAACAAATAAAGAATCTGTGAAGAGGAACAAACAGAACTACAAAAATAAGATTTTTAAGGGCATGCATCTTTTCCAACGCAACATATGCCTGTGAGACCTGTACACTTAACAGCTGAGAAACACATAAATGCCTTTGAATGTAAATGCTACAGAAGAGTTCTTCAAATATCATGGACACAAGAAAGAACAAATATATCTGTACTACAAGAACTTAATATTGAAGAAGACTGGCTAATGTGGAGGATCAAACAGAGAAAACTGAAATATTTTGGACACATTAAACGTCATGATAATCTAGAGAAAACCGTCTTGGAAGGGTACATAATGGGGAAAAAGAAAGAGAGGAAGACCAAGGTGAAGATAGCTGCAAGACATCGTTGAGGATCTGTAAATTGATGCATCAGCAGCAGGCCATCTTGCTCAGAAGTGAGAGGCCTACAGGAGAGCTGTTAAATACGCCTCTACTACAAGTTCTACCGTTGTTTAATGCATCTCAACTAAAGGTTCTACTGTTTTTAAATACACCTCTACTACTGGTTCTACTGTTCTTAATACATCTCTACTATAGGTTCTACTACAGTTTCTACTCTCTACTACAGGTTCTACTTTTTAAAAATATATCTCTATTACAGGTTCTAATGTTCTTTAATGCATCTGAACTATAGGTTCTATAAACATCAACATCATCATCAGGTGCCGTGTCGACTGGCGTTGGCTATTATGCTTCTCCAGAGTACCCGATCCTTCATGCAGGCCATCAGTTCAGTTGGTGATCTCCTCTCACACCATCCCGTCAGACTGTCCAGTATCATTTCTCTTGGTCTTCCTCTTGATCTTCTTCCTTCTATTTTTCCTGTTGTTATAATATTTTCAATGCCCCCTCTTCTCATTGCATGTCCTATGAAAGTACACTGTCTCTCTCTTATCTTTTTGTCAAATGTTTTTTGTCTCTCCAGCTCTTCTCATACGTTCTTCATTTGTTATTTTTGCTGTCCAGGGGATTTGCAACATTCTTCTAATAAACCACATTTCTGCTGCTTCCAATGATTTTTTGTGCAGACTTGCCTATTGTCCATGATTCACTTCCATATAACAAGATAGGTTCAATATAGCATTTTAGGACTCGTTTTCTAACATTCATTGATAAAGATGTTCTAGCTAATATGTTTCTCATTCTCTGAAATGCTGTCTTTGCTTGACCTATTCTGTTGCTAATTTCTGTTCTGCATTTCCCATCTGAAGTTATTACTGCTCCAAGGTATTTGAATTTCTTCACCTGCTTTAGAATAGTTCCATTTAATTTAATACTGCATGCTGGTGGATTCTGTTTCTTAGATATAACCATAGTCTCTGTCTTTTTGATGTTCAAAGTAAGGCCTTTCTGTTCACTTTCTTTGGCGACTTTATCCAAGAGATTTTGCAGGTCTTGTTGGTTCTCAGCTATCAGTACTGTGTCGTTAGCAACCGAAGGTTGTTAATATTGTATCCTCCAATTTTTATGCCTAGTTCTGTGATGATTGTTCTTAGAATATTCTCGCTGTACAGAGGAAAAAGGTCTGGAGATGGTACACATCCTTGTTGCACCCCTTGTTTTATAGGTTGATATTTTCCAATTCTATTTTCAACTCGAACTGCCGCTTCTTGCTGCCAGTATAGATGTTTTACAATCGTCAGGTCTTTGCCGTTTATATTGATGTCTTCAAGCATTTTAATAATTTCATTATGTTTCACTTTGTCGAATGCCTTGGTGTAATCAATGAAGCATAAGTAGAGATCTTTCTGTACTTCTAAAGCTCTTTCTGTTAATGTTCGTAAAGCATAAATGGCATTGTGTGTTCCTTTTCCTTCAACAAATCCAAACTGTTCATCTGCTATTTCCATTTTTATCTTTTTCCTTCTTCTTCTCATAATGATTCTCAGAAGTAGCTTCGTTATGTGACATGAGAGTCTGATAGTCCGATATATAGTCCACAGGTTCTACTGTTTTTAAATACATTTCTACTATCGGTTCTACCGTTGTTTAATACATCTCGACTATAGGTTCTACTTTTTTTAATACACCTCTACTACATATTCTACTCTCTACTACAAGTTCTACATTTCTTTTATACATCTCTATTACATGTTCTAATGTTTTTAATACATCTCAACTACAGATTCTCCTGTTCTTAATACACCTTTACCACAGGTTCTACTGTTCTTTAATACATACTACAGGTTCTACTTTTCTTTAATACATCTCTACTACAGGTTCTACTGTTCTTTAATACACTTCTACTACAGTTTCTACTGTTCTTTAATACATCTCTACAACAGGTTCTCCGGTTCTTTAATACACCTCTATCGCAGGTTCTACTGTTCTTTAATACATCTCTACTACAGGTTCTAATGTTCTTTAATACATCTCTACTACAGTTTCTACTGTTCTTTAATATATCTTACCACACGTTCCACTGTTCCTTAATACATCTCTACTACAGGTTCTGCTGTTCTTTAATACATCTCTACTACAGGTTCTGCTGTTCTTTAATACATCTCTACTACAGGCTCTGCTGCTCTTTAATACATCTTTCTACATATCTTGAACCACAACAGAAGGTACAATATTGTCATGTACTTACATCAGCAGAGAACACAATCAACGTGTTGTCATAGAGACCCTTGTCCTTGAGTGCTTGGACCAGTGCTCCTATAGTTGTATCCAAGGCAGTCACTAGAGCTGTATACAACAAAAAATACAGATAATAGAGATATAAACAACAAAAATGCAAATAACAGAGCTACATACAACAAACATATAGACAGTTCAGCTATAAACAACAAAACTACAGATAGTAATGCCATAAACAACAAAAATACAGACAGCACAGCTACATGAAACAAAAATACAGATAATACAGCTATAAACAACAAAACTACAGATAGTACAACTATAAACAACAAAAATTCAGATAGTACAGCTATAAATAACAAAAATACAGACAGTACAGCTATAAAGAACAAAAATACAGATGTCACAGATATAAAAAAAAAATACAGACAGTGCAGCTATAAACAACAATACAGACAGTACAGCTATAAACACAAAATACCGGTATTACAGCTATAAACAACACAAATACAGATAGTGCAGCTATAAACAAGAAAAATACAGACAGTGCAGTTATAAACAGCAATACAGTAGTACAGCTATAAACACAAAATACCGATATTACAGCTATAAACAACAAAAATACAGATAGTACAGCTATAAATAGCAAAAATACAGACGTCAGAGCAGCGTACGACAGAAATACAAATATCTGAGTTGAATAAAATATTTACAAACATCACAGCAGTATACAACAAACGGGCACCAGGGCAGTGTACAACAAACGGTCACCAGGGCAGTGTACAACAAAATGGCACCAGGGCAGTGTACAACAAAATGGCACAGGGCAGTGTACAACAAAATGACACCAGGGCAGTGTACAACAAAATGACACCAGGGCAGTGTACAACAAAATGGCACCAGGGCAATGCACAACAAAATGGCAGAGGGCAGTGTACAACAAACGGGCACCAGGGCAGTGTACAACAAACTGGCACTAGGGCAGTGTACAACAAACGGGCACCAGGGCAGTGTTCAACAAACTGGCACCAAGGCAGTGTACAGCAAACGTACACCGTACAGTAAAAGTGTGTATAAAAATACAGACCCAAGTGTTACATGCAACAAAATACATCAGCCACGTAGCCATAACAACTGGAAACAACATTAGTACAGTCGCTAGAGTTGTATACAACAAAAATGCTGTTAAAAATAGGGAGACTAAGTCACGAGGTGATGGACTGCCTGCAGAAGGCAGATGTTGGTGTAACTGACAGAGCGTGTGTATCAGGTTAAGTAACAATGTTAAAGGCTGAAATATTTGTTGGACAGAAAATCGTAGACATTACATGAAAGATAAATCGTAGACATTACATGAAAGATAAATCGTAGACATTACATAAAAGATAAATCGTAGACATTACATAAAAGATAAATCGTAGACATTACATAAAAGATAAATCGTAGACATTACATAAAAGATAAATCGTAGACATTACATGAAAGATAAATCGTAGACATTACATAAAAGATAAATCGTAGACATTACATAAAAGATAAATCGTAGACATTACATAAAAGATAAATCGTAGACATTACATAAAAGATAAATCGTAGACATTACATGAAAGATAAATCGTAGACATTACATAAAAGATAAATCGTAGACATTACATAAAAGATAAATCGTAGACATTACATAAAAGATAAATCGTAGACATTACATAAAAGATAAATCGTAGACATTACATGAAAGATAAAACTCAGAGCAGTTAAAGTATATCCTCGTAAGGAATCAAGTATATAACCACCTCACCCAGTGATAGCCTTAACCAGGAATAACCGGTAAATTACCGGTTAAAAAAAAGAGAAAAATCGAAACTTTTAGAGTTCGTCAGTTACCCTGACAGGTTTATATTATTTTTTAAAAAGTAACTTAGTAAGAAGCACATAGCGAAATTTGCTGGAGGATAATCAGGCCAGTAGATTGATGATGCTAAGTTTGGCAGTCAGTCAGTCATTTGCATGTCCCTGGCGGAACTTTGTCTCCCTAACAGCTCTCCTGTAGGCCTCTCGGTTGTGAGCAAGATGCCCTGCTGCTGATGCATCCATATGCTGATTATCAACTATGTCTTGCAACCATCTTCGCCTTGGTCTTCCTCTCTTTCTTTTTCCCCATTATGTTTCCTTCCAAGACGGTATTCTCTAGATTATCATTTAATGTGTCCAAAATATTTCAATTTTCTTTGTTTAATCCAGTCTCCTTCAATATTAAGTTCTTGTAGTATGGATATATTTGTTGCTTTTTATGTTCATGATATTTGAAGAACTTTTCTGTAGCATTTACATTCAAAGGCATTTATGTGTTTCTCTGCTGTTTTGTTAAGTGTCCAGGTCTCACAGGTATATGTTGCGATGGGAAAGATGCATGCCCTTTAAAATCTTATTTTTGTAGTTCTGTTTGTTCCTCTCCACAGCTCCTTTAGTTGTTTTATTTTGTGAAAAGTGATAGATGTCCTCCATTTACTGTCCCTCATTTTATTTCTATTATTACACCATTATTACATCATTATTACATTATTAAAATATTATTTTTGTTATTATTATTAGTAGTAGTATTATTAAAGTTAGTAATGATCCAAGATATTCAAAACTCTCCACTTCTTCCAATTTTTCCTCTTTGATATATATTTAAGCTGCCTTGTTTGTTTTGTCAGTTGTTATCAGTTTAGTTTTCTTTGCATTAAGATAGATGTTCTGCTCTTCGCTGTTCTTACGGACTGACATAATTAGTTTTTCCATTCCGTTTTGTGTTGTGGACAGTAATACTGTGTCATCAGCATGTCTAATCTCTGGTATTTCATAACTTTCAGTTTTTATGGCATCGTAATATTCTTTGCCTACAAAGGGCGACCACTGCTTTTACCCAAATTCGTATTTAATTAAAACGCACACATCAAGCCCAGGTAGAGATATAACATAGATTTTGTAGAGCATTGTTTTGTGTAGCGAAAGTACATTTTGATAAGGCCAGATCAATTAACTCTTTCAAAACTTTCCAGCCCAGACTTATTCCTTTCTTAAAACCAAAATAACACCACGATCAGTTACTAGTTTAAACACCCATGCCATTTTGTTTGTTATGTTGTGTACATATACAAGTGTGAATGTCTGTCTGAATACAAGCAGGAAGCATGGCGGGGTAGGAGGGGTGTACTACGACATTATAACAGAATATGTACACAAATCCTTACAACCGAAAAGCTTACAGGAGAGCTGCAGGGGAGGCGAAGTTCAGCAAGAGACATTCAAATGACTGAAAATACACAAATCATTTAGAAAGAACTTACCTAAAGCTTTTCTCCTGTCGGTTTCTTCCATGTTAAGATACAGGTCATAATACTCTGGAAGGGCCTGGAGATAAAATATTCAGTTATAAGTGCGTTATGTTTATCTGCGATCATGAAATAAGCTAACGTTTCCTATGTTTATCTGCGATCATGAAATAAGCTAACGTTTCTTATGTTTGTCTGCGATCATGAAATAAGCTAACGTTTCTTATGTTTATCTGCGATCATGAAATAAGCTAACGTTTCCTATGTTTATCTGCGATCATGAAATAAGCTAACGTTTCTTATGTTTGTCTGCGATCATGAAATAAGCTAACGTTTCTTATGTTTATCTGCGATCATGAAATAAAGCTAACGTTTCTTATGTTTATCTGCGATCATGAAATAAGCTAACGTTTCTTATGTTTATCTGCGATCATGAAATAAGCTAACGTTTCTTATATTTATCTGCGATCATGAAAAAAAGCTAACGTTTCCTATGTTTATCTGCGATCATGAAATAAGCTAACGTTTCTTATGTTTGTCTGCGATCATGAAATAAGCTAACGTTTCTTATGTTTATCTGCGATCATGAAATAAGCTAACGTTTCTTATGTTTATCTGCGATCATGAAATAAGCTAACGTTTCTTATGTTTATCTGCGATCATGAAATAAGCTAACGTTTCTTATGTTTATCTGCGATCATGAAATAAGCTAACGTTTCTTATGTTTATCTGCGATCATGAAATAAGCTAACGTTTCTTATGTTTATCTGCGATCATGAAACAAGCTAACGTTTCTTATGTTTATCTGCGATCATGAAACAAGCTAACGTTTCCTATGTTTATCTGCGATCATGAAACAAGCTAACGTTTCTTATGTTTATCTGCGATCATGAAACAAGCTAACGTTTTCTATGTTTATCTGCGATCATGAAACAAGCTAACGTTTCTTATGTTTATCTGCGATCATGAAACAAGCTAACGTTTTCTATGTTTATCTGCGATCATGAAACAAGCTAACGTTTTCTATGTTTATCTGCGATCATGAAACAAGCTAACGTTTCTTATGTTTATCTGCGATCATGAAACAAGCTAACGTTTCTTATGTTTGTCTGCGATCATGAAAAAAAGCTAACGTTTCGTATGTTTATCTCCGATTATGAAACAAGCTAAAGTTTCCGATGTTTATCTGTGAACATGAAAAAAGCTAAAGTTTCCCCATGCTATTTACAAACATGAAACAAGCTAACGTTTCCAATTTTATCTGCGAACGTGGAACAAGCTACAAGTTCCCATGATATCTGCGATCACGAAAAAAGCTAAAGTTTCCCATGATATCTACGATCATGAATCAAGCTAAAGTTTCCCTTGGTACACTTTACCATGAGTTTCAGCTTCATACATGCAACATATACTCACCAGAGCTGGACAGAAAGATAATAGTCAAGATAACCGAATGGATAAAAAAATACAGCCATCACAAATACATTTAAATAAAACAAATTTTATTCTGAAATCACGAAATACAATGATTATTAATTCCGAGCAGCAAAACAGCTGCAGCTTCTTCAAAGTTTCCAGGTAACCCACAACATAAACATGTTCTTGTCAAGCTCAGCCTACTCGATCACAATCACCTCTTCTTCAGAAAGTCTGATGTGGTCAGTATCACGCAGGGCCGAGTTTACTTTCCCAGATTTCACTGGTATCTATTTTTAGAGGTTTAGTAGACCTCATGGCCTTTTTGATGTGATGGTGCCAGCTAGACGGAGTATATAGCTCATTCATTGATGCTTTTCATTGTTTCATGATCAAAATAATCATCCACATCTATTTCAGCAACAATGAAATATCATGAATCCTTAATCAAGAACTGATACATATTTCGATAGCTTCGTATTACATGTAGCTTAAAAAAATCTTCCATTCTCGATAAATAATGAAATCCGTTATATTCTTTTTCTTAACTAAACTGTTTAACAACTTGCATGGCATGTCTATACTAGCAACTGTTTGGTACCAATCAAGGGAGACTAACTTGTAGTGGAATATGGACTTCTTGGAAACCCACGTACATAAACAGCGGGTTGGATGTGTCGTGCTTGGTTATTATTTCTTCTATTCTGTTTCTGTACAGGTACTGGGGATGATGAGAATTATTTTTTAAACAAGTAGTTTAGATTGCGGACAGACAGACAGACAGACAGACAGATATAGCATGAAAACGGGTATATTGATTTACAAGGTGAAAATATTTGTTAACTTTTAACCATATCGATTGCATGAATATTTGATTAGATCGTACTGCGATTAACTTATCTATTAAATGAATTGCTAATGAAATGAGAAGTTGATGAACTGAGAAGTTGATGAACTGACAAGTTGATGAACTGAGAAATTGATGAACTGAGAAGTTGATGAACTGAAAAGTTGATGAAATGAGACGCTGATAAAATCACAAGTTGACGAACTGACAAGTTGATGAAATGAGAAGCTGATAAAACGACAAATTCAATCAACTGGCAAGTTGATGGAATGACAAGTTGATGAACTGAGTAGGTGATGAAATGACAAGTTGATGAACTGACAAGTTGATGAACTGACACGTCAATGAAATGACAAGTTGATGAACTGACAAGTTGATGAACTGACACGTCAATGAAATGACAAGTTGATGACCTAACAAATTAATAAAATGACAATTTGGTAAAACGACTAATTAGTGAAATGATAAGTTCGTAAACTGCCATGGTGATGAACTGACAAGTTTGTAAAATGACAAGTTAGTAAAAAGACTAGTTCGTAAAATAATAAGTTCATGAAATGACAAGGTGATGAAATTAAAAGTAGAAAAATAAGAAGTTCAAGAAATGACAAACTGATGAAATAACAAGTTGATAAAATGATATGTTGATGAAAAGATAGGTTGATGAAAAGATAGGTTGATGAAAAGATAGGTTGATAAAATGACAAGTCTCATGAAATGACAGTTTTTAAAGTTAAAAAAAAACTGGTAAAAAGACAAGTTCATGAAATGACAAATTGACGAAATAAAAGATTTAGCAGTGCAGTAGCTTAACAAGAGAGATAATTCTTACCGTTGAATGCGTTCCATTTCCACGTTTATCTACCTTCTCACCATCTCGAAAATCATAACCCGCACCTGTTTACAACCAGAATTGATGAATATTGTTAACGAGTCCATCAGTTTAACATTCATCCCTCTATTACTTGAACAATCTCTCCAGTTTTACATCAGACAATCCCTCTATTATTACCTCTAACTTACTTTAGATTAACGTATTAATATTACCATACAATTTTCCCACATTCAGTCTAACGAACTTCGTTTTCAGAACACGATGTCCCTTTTCATAAGACCTCCCAGGTACAAGTTGAAAGGCAATATCAACTAGTCTTCGCTCAAGAGACGACACATGATGATGATGATTATGATGATACAAAAAGCCATACAATTGTTCAATGAACAAAAGTTATTAATGAACGCATCACACTCATATAAATCTATATGGAACTGCTACAAAAGACCCCAAACAAAAGCTTCTCAATCTTACTAACAACATAAAAACACACAGAAACAACTTTCATTCATTTAACCATTCATTCATTCATTCATTTGCATGCCCTTTCCGGAACGTTGTCTCCCAAACAGCACTCCTGTAGGCCTCTCGGTTGTGAGCAAGATGGCCTGCTGCTGCTGCATTCATTTAACCACAGAACAATAAAAGACTATATTCTCCCTTCACTAACAACATAAAAACACACAGAAACAACTTCCATTCATTTAACCAAAGAACAATAAAAGACTATATTCTCCCTTCACTAACAACATAAAAACACACAGAAACAACTTCCATTCATTTTACCATAGAACAATGAGAGACTACAGTTTCCTCTCACTAACAACAACAACAACAAAAACACAGAAAATTACATTACAAATGATACTACAATTATTTGTGATTGCTGAAAATTAGATTAAAGATGTTACTACAATTATTTGTGATTGTTGAAAGTTAGATTACAGATGGTACTACAAGTATTTGTGATTGTTGAAAATTAGATTAAGGAGGTTACTACAATTATTTGTGATTGCTGAAAATTAGATTAAAGATGTTACTACAATTATTTGTGATTGTTGAAAGTTAGATTACAGATGATAGTACAAGTATTTGTGATTATTGAAAGTTAGATTACAGATGATAGTACAAGTATTTGTGATTGTTGAAAGTTAGATTACAGATGATAGTACAAGTATTTGTGATTGTTGAAAGTTAGATTACAGATGATAGTACAAGTATTTGTGATTGTTGAAAGTTAGATTACAGATGGTAGTACAAGTATTTGTGATTGTTGAAAGTTAGATTACAGATGGTAGTACAAGTATTTGTGATTGTTGAAAGTTAGATTACAGATGGTAGTACAAGTATTTGTGATTGTTGAAAGTTAGATTACAGATGGTAGTACAAGTATTTGTGATTGTTGAAAGTTAGATTACAGATGGTAGTACAAGTATTTGTGATTGTTGAAAGTTAGATTACAGATGATAGTACAAGTATTTGTGATTGTTGAAAGTTAGATTACAGATGGTAGTACAAGTATTTGTGATTGCTGAAAGTTAGATTACAGATGGTATTACAAGTATTTGTTTGCTGGGTCGTCCTACTTTATTGTAAGCTTCTATTTACACCCACTGTCAACACAAGACCAGCCTCCCAAAACATATGAGCATAATTTTTACTTGAAAATCCATTATGTCTTACTACACCGGCCAAGCAGGTGTATCGTATGCTTTATTATAGCAAGCAGGTAGAGCCAACAGGGAAGGCTCTCTTTCACACTTCTAGAGATGAAGAGGATGATGTGACAGTATGAAGCTTCTCGCAGTCTTAGTAAAGCGAAACTGTTGTGGGAGCATGGGTTCACAATCTTGTTTTGTGCTGTCTTGTCTTGTCTTCAATTGTCTTGTTTGTTTTTCTTTGTTTTGTCATCTTTTGTCTTCTCTTGTCTTCCCTTCCCTTGTCATGTCTTGTTTTGTCATCTCCTGTCTTCCCTTCTCATGTCTTGTCTTTCCTTCTTTTGTCTTGTCTTGTCTTGTCTTCCCTTGTCTTGTCTTCCCTTGTCTTGTCTTGTCTCCTTTCTCGTATACCTCTCTGTCTTGAGGGGAGAAATAGACGTCTTGGAGATCCGTTAGACGTGTTGGAGATCTGTTAGACGTGTTGGAGATCTGTTAGACGTCTTGGAGATCTGTTAGACGTGTTGGAGATCTGTTAGACGTCTTGGAGATCTGCTAGACGTGTTGGAGATCTGTTAGACGTCTTGGAGATCTGTTAGACGTGTTGGAGATCTGTTAGACGTCTTGGAGATCTGCTAGACGTGTTGGAGATCTGTTAGACGTCTTGGAGATCTGTTAGACGTGTTGGAGATCTGTTAGACGTCTTGGAGATCTGTTAGACGTCTTGGAGATCTGTTAGACGTCTTGGGGATCTGTTACATATATCGAGGTATCCACGTTTTCTGTAGTCTCCTCCCTCCACCATATTCCAGATACGTGGATACAAAATATGGACACCAGAACTGTTTTATGTCTAAACAGTGTGTCTCATAGACTAGGCAAAGCAGAGGAAGAGGTAGGGGGAGTAGATGGAACGCTTGGCATGGCCGTACTATTTGGGGGGGGGAGTCTACTCTCCCTCGTAGAGGCCCCCCCAAAAATTCTTGATGTTGTGCAAGAGTCGTGACATGGGTCGTGTGTGGGGGGCGGGGGCGGGGGGGAGACAGGTTGGTTGTGGAAACTGATATCGTGAAAGAGTCGGGGGAAAGTGGTGTGGGTGGGGGTGGTTAGCAACATTAGCCTGTAATGAGAGGACGTGTCTTAAAAAAGTTTTACTTTCACTGCACGCTAGCCAAAGAATATTTAAATAGAGTAGCAGTTCTGAAGATCCACAGTGGTCCAAGAATATTTGAATAGAGTAGCAGTTCTGAAGGTCCACAGTAGCCCAAGAATATTTGAATAGAGTAGCAGTTCTGAAAGTCCACAGTAGCCCAAGAATATTTGAATAGAGTAGCAGTTCTGAAAGTCCACAGTAGCCCAAGAATATTTGAATAGAGTAGCAGTTCTGAAAGTCCACAGTGGCCCAAGAATATTTGAATAGAGTAGCAGTTCTGAAGGTCCACAGTAGCCCAAGAATATTTGAATAGAGTAGCAGTTCTGAAAGTCCACAGTGGCCCAAGAATATTTGAATAGAGTAGAAGTTCTGAAGGTCCACAGTGGTCAAAGAATATTTAAATAGAGTAGAAGTTCTGAAGGTCCACAGTGGTCCAAGAATATTTGAATAGAGTAGAAGTTCTGAAGGTCCATAATGGTCAAAGAATATTTGAATAGAGTAGCAGCTCTGAAGGTCCACAGTGGTCAAAGAATATTTAAATAGAGTAGAAGTTCTGAAGGTCCATAATGGTCCAAGAATATTTGAATAGAGTAGCAGTTCTGAAGGTCCACAGTGGTCAAAGAATATTTAAATAGAGTAGAAGTTCTGAAGGTCCACAGTGGTCAAAGAATATTTAAATAGAGTAGAAGTTCTGAAGGTCCACAGTGGTCAAAGAATATTTAAATAGAGTAGAAGTTCTGAAGGTCCACAGTGGTCCAAGAATATTTGAATAGAGTAGCAGTTCTGAAGGTCCACAGTGGTCAAAGAATATTTAAATAGAGTAGCAGTTCTGAAGGTCCACAGTGGTCAAAGAATATTTAAATAGAGTAGAAGTTCTGAAGGTCCACAGTGGTCAAAGAATATTTGAATAGAGTAGAAGTTCTGAAGGTCCACAGTGGTCAAAGAATATTTAAATAGAGTAGAAGTTCTGAAGGTCCACAGTGGTCAAAGAATATTTAAATAGAGTAGAAGTTCTGAAGGTCCACAGTGGTCAAAGAATATTTGAATAGAGTAGCAGTTCTGAAGGTCCATAATCGTCAAATAATATTTGAATAGAGTAGCAGTTCTGAAGGTCCACAGTGGTCAAAGAATATTTGAATAGAGTAGCAGTTCTGAAGGTCCACAGTGCCCAAAGAATATGTGAATGGAGTAGCAGTTCTGAAGGTTGACAGTGGCCAAAGAATATTTGAATAGAGTAGCAGTTATGTAGGTCCACAGTTCCCTGATTTCTCTAGTGTAACTGGAGAATTTGCCTAAAGAGATGCACGAAGAACATTTATGAATATGAAGACAGCTTTGTTATTTGGGGGCCATGCATCGGCGTTTCTCAAGATGTGGCCCTTCATACCGGTCCTCTGTCCTGTGTGAAATGTCGGATGTAATTGCGCCATTATTGTTTATATAAGTTTTTTTAGTTCTTTTGTTCTGTTATGCTACCTATAAGGAACATCGTGGACGTAATAAGTATATGTATACATCCATACATAATTAGTCTGTACTTAGAACTGATTACAAAAACATTTATTAAACAGGTTGAAGTGTGGCATGGCCTACATATGGGCACGAGCCTGTACTGGTATATCTCGCCGGCCAAAACCAGATAGACATTCGACATACAAAGACATACATAGACATACATAAACATACACACATTCGTATCATCTATTTCTTTCCTTAATTCGACCAAAGTTCGGTGACTGCACTTACTTTCCTACCATGTGAGTTGAATAACCGTTCTGCTTGAGAACTTGTGGCAGTAATGTCCGGTCCAGGGGCGCGCACACGTCCTGCCCAGTTTTTAAAACCATATGCTGTGTGAGAGGGTTAATAATGAAGTATGTTAATGAACGATGATATACCGTCGCTGTTTGGGCTAAGCATCGGCCTTTGTCAAAATGTACCCCTTCTTACCTGGCCCCACATTATGTGCTAGTATTATTCTAGCGTTCATGAGATAGCAACTATTCTCTGTGTTATATATTCTTGTGGAGCCAGTTGAAAAGATGGATTTTTTGTTGTTGTTGTTGTCTGTAATAAGAGATTTCCATTCCCGCACTCCGGGCATTCCCATACGTGCTCCGTCTCCCGTTCCAACAGCCACCGAATCGTGCGCCTGCTGATGGAGCCAGTCACACGCTGGCTGAGGGTAACACGCGCTAAACTTTAGCTTCGTTCAGACAAACGACCACTTCCTCCGAAAGTGTCGTGAAAGAGGATGATGTGACATCATCCTTAGTAAAATCAATTTAAAAATCTGCAAAATATCGTTTTTGAAAAAAAGATCGATTTTTTTCTGAGGATCTGTTGATAAAATTATTATTTTATTTATTTTAATCTTTTCTGGAACGTATGGCGGCATCTTGTCAAACCTAGGTTTCCGCTAAACCTCGGTTCAGAAACCCTGCTCCTCACTAAACCTAAGTTTCCGCTAAACCCAGGTTCAAACCCTAAACCTCACAGACGTTTACCTGCTTGATCTCCTAGCCCAGAGAATCTCTTCTAACTGCTTGTTATTTTTGTATTTATCTGTTATTTCGTTAGTTTCCTTTTTCTTGATGTAGACATATCATGGAAATTTTTTTTAACTTTTCGTTTTACATTTCTATATGCTCACCTTACTGCATCTTTTGCCATTCTTTCTCACCTTTACTTCTTTCCACCTTTTTTTTTTTCGGTAAACCTGAACTAAAACTGTGACATCTCGGGAAGGATGTAAGATGTAAGAAACCGCACTATACAGACTGTCTCTGCTCTAATCTAAAACGAGTTTTACATCAGATCTCAACTTATACAGACCGTCTCTGCTCTAATCTAAAACGAGTTTTACATCAGATCTCAACTTATACAGACCGTCTCTGTTCTAATCTAAAACGAGTTTTACATCAGATCCCAGCTTATACAGGCCGTCTCTGCTCTAATCTAGAACGAGTTTTACCTCAGATCCCAACTTATCTATCCCTGCTGATGAAAGGAACACATGCAACAAAATAGGGATAGGTAAAGTATGAAAAGAGCACAGACCAGAGTACTCACGGAGAGGCCAAGCCTGAATGGATAAACACCTGTCATCAGAGCTGCTCTAGTCCTGTGAAGGTTGTTGAAAAATGTGCATGTCGGTGAGCCAGACAGTAAATTATATTTATAATTTCATTGTTTTCAAACTTCTTTGTTTTATCAGCTACTTCATTTAGCAAGTATTTCATACATCTTACACCATTCCCTTGCCGTTAAACGTCACATAGGGCTCGCATCGTAGCTCGCCAAGTTTTTCTGTTTTCTGCGAGCTTTTCAACCTCATCAACGGATTTTATGCCTACTAATTTGGCCTCTCTTAACAATGTCCTCTTTAGAGTTTCACGTGGTCGACCTCTTTTTCTTCGGTCTGATGTGTTCCACCTGATAGCTTGTTTTGGGATTCTCTGATTGTTTCCTCTCATCACGTGACTGACATATGACCATCTCCTTTTCCTGATCTCCCATGAGACAGACCGTTGTTCACTCGTCTATCTTATCTCTGCGTTGTTCTTGAATTCGTTCCACGTTATACCAAATATCTTCCTTAGGCATTTGTTTTCAAAAGAGTCTAATTTCGTGTCTATTTCTTTAGTTGTTTTCCAACTTTCGCATGCATAAATGAGGGTGGATATTATGGTTGAATTGCTTTTTTTTTGCTTATAACTTTCAGTGCCATATGTTCTAAAGATTCAGCAAGTGTTTACACCATAATATATCATATGTCATGACACTTAGTCGCCAATGTTATATTAATCGTTGAGAGTGGCTGAAATGTTAACGACACGGCTTTTGAGACTTGGACACTGTCCCCGGCGCAGCCATCGCCGCTTCCAGTCGGTTATAACACATGTGCTACGGAATACATGCACCTTCGTTCAAAGACACAGTGTTAAGGGAGACATGCAAGACCTGTTAAACTTCTGGAGAGTGCAACGATGATAATCCTAGACCATTTTCATATAATTTATACCACTATCTTTCTCTCTCTCACTCTCTCTGAACCTTAAGTGCCCAGGGCACATGGGGCTTCCGCAAGGGTTTTCCACAAATGCCTGTCCTTTGCCTTCTTTTCCGCTCTTGCCCAGGTGAAGCCTCTATTGCTCAACATCCTCTCTTTTCTTCTCCATGCCTATTTTGATCTACCCTTACTTCTGTTCCCCTGTGATGTCAATCTTAGTGCTATTTTTGGTAGTGAGTTGTCAGTCATTCAGAGCCAGCGTCGTTCCTTAGTAATTGCTGTCAGTGGCTTCATCTGCTTTATATCACTATAGTAACAGTGATAATCCCAGACCATTGTAATATCATATATATCACTATAGTAAAGATGATAATCCCAGACCATTGTAATATCATTTATATCACTATAGTAAAGATGATAATCCCAGACCATTGTAATATCATTTATAACACTATAGTAACGATGATAATCCTAGACCATTGTAATATAATTTATAAGACTATAGTAACGATGATAATCATAGACCACTGTAATATCATTTATATCACTATAGTAACGATGATAATCATAGACCACTGTAATATCATTTATATCACTATAGTAACGATGATAATCATAGACCACTGTAATATCATTTTTATCACTATAGTAACGATGATAATCATAGACAAATTCGATATCATTTATATCACTGTAGTATAGTTTTAACATCCATCTTTATAATATAATAACATCAGCACCAATTTGTTCCCATTTAAATCATTACAGTTACAGTTATTAACATAACTATAATTGTTACTTTTGCTAAGTTAAAGGTAACATCCCCGGGTTTCTAGGCCATTAAGAAATGTTGTGGGTCGGTGTTTTTGGCCAGTATTTCCGCGACCTTCCGCAAATGAAAGTGTGACGTGATCAGTATGACACCTGGCCTCATTTACTTTCCCAGGTTCCTCTGGTAGCCATTTTTAGAGGCTGGGTGGACCTCCGAGCCCTTATTGGTGTGGTGTTACCAGAAAAAAAATCCCTACTGCTGGGACTTCAGTATCATCGGATTATCAGTTGGAGCACCTAACCACTAGGTCAGCCAATTACAGGGTTATGAAAATTACAGCCTATAAGTGTAATACTGTTGCTGTAATCAGCAGTTTTGTCATTCGTGTCATTTGTGTAAAATGTTCAACAATCAACAGCTTCAGTAAATCCTTGGAGTAGCCATCTTGTTCCCGTAATCTTTCATTGTAGTTATTATTTTCACCAAGCGTATGAGAGCATCTGTGATAACAGTAATACTAACAGCAGAAGCCAAGTTAAGGGGAACAAATGTCTGGTTTCGTTTTCTTGTAAAATTACAACAGACATCAGACTTACGGGGAACACACAGGCTGGACGTATGACTGATTGAGAATGACGCCTGTCTTAGCTAGCTGGTCGATGTTTGGAGAAATGACGTCTGGGTTGTTAAACCCGACGTCGTTCCAACCTGCGAGGAGATGACGAGGGTTGTCAGTGTTACAGCAGCACATCAGAGAGGGAGACCATGGAGGACATAATAAAACAGTAGGATCAATATGTTTCCAAGATTTAATCAGAGTGACTTAGTATCAATATGTTTCCGAGATTTAATTAGAGTGACTTAGGATCAGTATGTTTCCAAAACGTAATCAGAGTGTCTTAGTATCAATATGTTTCAAAGATTTAATCAGAGTGTCTTAGTATCAATATGTTTCCAAACTTAATCAGACTGACTTAGGATCAATATGTTTCCAAAACTTAATCGGACTGTCTGAGGATCAGTATGTTTCCAAGACTTAATCAGAGTGACTTAGGATCAATATGTTTGCAAGACTTAATCAGAGTGACTTAGGATCAATATGTTTGCAAGACTTAATCAGAGTGACTTAGAATCACAATAATTGGTGTATAAGTATACAACTATACACTAAACACTGCAGTAAAGCTGTGATACTAGAATGTATAAAATTGGAAAAAAGTAGGAGCAGCTTTATTACTTAACGATTACAAAGTTGTGACGTTTCGGCGTGAGCCTTAATCATACAAAAACATACAGGACGAAGAAATAGAGAGAGAGGAGATAAAGTATAGATTCACATGAATACTGTTTAAAAAAAAAAAAAAATTTTTTTAAAGGAGTACTTAGCTGTAAATTGCAAGGTGTGGCTTGTCTGGCGGTGTGTGTCAGGAATGGATCTGGTAGGACGTGGAAATTGTTTAAATAGAGACCTGTGACATGTGGTCGGTGGGTTGTAACTGGGGGTGGTGGATGGGGAACCGGGGAGGGGAGAGAGAGAGTGACGCACTACTGGCCTAGCTAGGAGAATTTGAAACAGGCGATTGGGGAAGAGGTGTTGCAGAGAAAATAGCGGGGTTGCAGAGTGATGCTGTGAGGAAGTTCGAAAAGTAAGTAGGGGTGCATTTAGTGGAGAGGTACTATAATGATTGAAGAAGATGATGTTACTTAGGATCAATATGTTTGCAAGACTTAATCAGAGTGACTTAGGATCAGTATGTTTCCAAGACTTAATCAGAGTGACTTAGGATCAATATGTTTGCAAGACTTAATCAGAGTGTCAGTCAGTCAGTCATTTGCATGCCCCTTAGGGAACTTTGCCTCCCTAACAGCTCTCCTATAGGCCTCTCGGTTGTAAGCAAGATGCCCTGCTGCTGATGCATCCATCTGCAGATCATCAACGATGCCTTGCAGCCATCTTCGCCTTGGTCTTCCTCTTTTTCTTTTTCCCATTATGTACCCTTCCAGAACGGTCTTCTCTAAATTCTCATGACGTTTAATGTGTCCAAAATATTTAAGTTTTCTCTGTTTAATCTTCTTTACTAGCCAACTTTCTTCAGTATTAAGTTATTCTAGTTGTCTGGATTTCCATATATTCTTCAAGACTGCGAAAGCCTGGCTTGCTCTAGTTAGCCTGTTATCCATTTCCTCTTCGTTTCCTCCATACTCTGTTTCTCCGCTGCCACGATATACACATTCCATGGCCTCTTCCATTCAATTATTATCTATTCTCGTTATCATCTGGATAAAACGGCATATTGGAAAAATTATTCACGAATTTTCTCCCAGAAAGTGCAAAATTAAACATTGCACACATTGCCTAGTGTCTACGTCATGGTAGAAAGTTTAAGCTCTACATAATCATCTACATAAGCTCTATATAATCATCTACATAAGCTCTATATAATCATTTGTTCTTAGTCTTCTGCTCAGACGTTACCATGTACAGCAGGCGCGCCCGCACACACACACACACACACATACACACACACACACACACACACCTCCAAAGTATAACGTTTTTTTTTGTACGTATAAATCTTCACTGGAAGTTAAAACCAGAGGTAATCTTTTCTTTCTGAAACTGTGTGGGATACTTCATAATTGTATAAAGCAGTATCGTTTTATGTGTGTTTCTGTTAACATTGGATGTCCTTCTTGCTCCATGGCCACACCACGTGGAAAGTCTTGTGATAGATACTTTGATGTGTAGCCCTTTTTGTGGCACTGCTACGTTACAAACAAGAAAACGTCAACATTGACAGGTGCAGATGCACACTAACACAGACATTTTGCGACAGAATTATGGCCATGGCTGTCTCGTAATTAGCACGTTAGCTGGTGATATCAATGCTTGGAATTTGGTGATATCAATGCTTGGAGGTTGGTGATATCAGTGATTGGAAATTGGTGATATCAGTGCTTGGAAGTTGGTGATATCAGTGCTTGGAAGTTGATGATATCAGTGCTTGGAATTTGGTGATATCAGTGCTTGGAAGTTGGTGATATCAGTGCTTGGAATTTGGTTATATCAATTCTTGAAATTTGATATTATAAATGCTTGGATGTTGTTGATATCAATACTTGGAAGTTGGTGTTATAAATACTTGGAAGTTGATTATATCAATGCTTAGAAGTTGGTTATATCAATGCGTGGAAACTGGTGTAGTGTTTTGTCGTATAATACTTGGAAGTTGTTGTTATAAATACTTAGAAGTTGGTGTTGTAAATACTTAGAAGTTGGTGTTGTAAATACTTGGAAGTTGATGATATCAGTCCTTTAAAGTTCATGATATCTATGCATGGATGCCTAAAGCTCCCAAGAATCAGTCAATTCTCAGTCATATTTAGACATTTACAGATAAATTACTCACCCAGGTCATCAGCGAAAATGAAGACAATATTTGGCCTGAGTTTGGGCTTCTGTTTCACACATGAAGCGTACATGACCGCCAGGACGGTGTATAGAACTATCAGTCTCCTCATCGTACTGAAAACAACTACAAAAATATTTCTATTAAACGATAGTTTATTAACAAAAGTCATACATCTAGTTTATTTATTAATACATGTAAACATGTCAAGAAGGCAATGGAGAAATGACAGTCCACTAATTCCCATGAAAGCACACATGACCATCAAGAAAATTAATGCAGGCAAAAACTGTATAGTGATGTCATCTAACTGAGACACAATGATCGCCCAGACAAAACTGTATAGTGATGTCATGTAACAGAGACAGAATGATCGCCCAGACAAAACTGTATAGTAATGTCATCAAACTGAGATAGAATGATCACTCAGACAAAATTGTATAGTAATGTCATCAAACTGAGATAGAATGATCAATCAGACAAAATTGTATAGTGATGTCACCAAACAGAAATAGAATGATCACTCAGACAAAATTGCATAGTAATGTCATCAAACTGAGACAGAATGATCACCCAGACAAATCTATATAGTGATGTGACCAAACTGAGACAGAATAACCGCCCAGACAAATCTGTATAGTGATGTCATCAAACTGAGACAGAATGATCGCCAAGACAAATCTGTATAGTGATGTCACCAAACTGAGACAGAATGATCACCCAAGACAAATCTGTATAGTGATGTCACCAAACTGAGACAGAATGATCACCCAGACAAATCTATATAGTGATGTCACCAAACTGAGACAGAATGATCCCCTAGACAAAACTGTATAGTGATGTAATTAAACTGAGACAAAATGATCGTCCAGAGAAAACTGTGATGTCACCAAACTGAGACAGAAGAATCGATCAGAAAAAACTGTGTAATAATGTCACCAAACTGAGACAGAATGATCGTCCAGACAAAACTGTATAGTGATGTCACAAAACTGCGACAAAATGATCACCCACACAAAACTGTATAGTGATGTCATCAAATTGAGACAAAATGATCGCCCAGACAAAACTGTATAGTGATGTCATCAAATTGAGACAGGATGATCCCCCAGACAAAACTGTATAGTGATGTCACCAATCTGAGACAGAATAATCACCCAGACAAAACTGTATAGTGATGTCATCAAACTGAGACAGAATGATCACCCAGACAAAACTGTATAGTGATGTCATCAAACTGAGACAGGATGATCACAAAGACAAAACTGTATAGTGATGTCACAAAACTGAGACAGAATAATCACCCAGACAAAACTGTATAGTGGTGTCATCAAACTGAGACAGAATGATCACCCAGACAAAACTGTATAGTGATGTCACCAAATTGAGACAAAATGTTCGCCCAGACAAAACTGTATAGTGATGTCACCAAACTGAGACAAAATGTTCGCCCAGACAAAACTGTATAGTGATGTCATCTAACTGAGACAGAATGATCCCCCAGACAAAACTGTATAGTGATGTCACCAAACTGAGATAAAATGTTCGCCCAGACAAAACTGTATAGTGATTATCATCAAATTGAGACAGGATGATCGCCTAGACAAAACTGTATAGTGATGTCACAAAACTGAGACAGAATAATCACCCAGACAAAACTGTATAGTGATGTCATCAAATTGAGACAGAATGATCGCCCAGACAAAACTGTATAGTGATGTCACCAAACTGAGACAGAATAATCACCCAGACAAAACTGTATAGTGATGTCATCAAACTGAGACAGAATGATCACCCAGACAAAACTGTATAGTGATGTCATCAAACTGAGACAGAATGATCACCCAGACAAAACTGTATAGTGATGTCATCAAACTGAGACAGAATGATCACCCAAACAAAACTGTATAGTGATGTCATCAAACTGAGACAGAATGATCACCCAGACAAAACTGTATAGTGATGTCATCTAACTGAGACAGAATGATCGTCCAGACAAAATTGCATGGTGATGTCAGCATAACATATACATATACTGTTAAAAAGCCCCGACACTACTGTAGTTCTAATGGACACCAACTTTCAAACTTGTATCAAAATTGTATTTAACGGAATTAATATTTCATTCTTGATTTAAAGAAACTTTAAGCCTTTAATAATGAAATGATGTTCATAAAATGTGGTTTGGATTTTATTCTTGGGGACTGAGGCCTCCGTTTCAGTAAGGTGTATGACCTCCTCTGGCCTGTATCAGAGAACGACGTCTCCATGACATGGATCCGATTGGCCGTTGGATCTGTTGTTGCGGGATGACTGCCCACTCTTCCCGCAGTGCAAGAGATAACTGTTGGAGATTGGTTGGTGCCGCGTCTCGCTGGCGGACTTGTCTGTTGAGTTCATCCCGTAAGTGTTCTATTGGGTTCATGTCTGTGACATAGATGGCCATGGAATGGTCTGGACGTTGTTGTCGGCGAGGAACTGCCTAGTGAGCTGTGCCATATGAGGTCGAGCGTTATCCTGCTGAAAAATCGATCCGGGTGCAGCCAGAAGTGGAAGGACGTGAAGATGAAGAATTTCAGCAACGTATCGTTGGGCATTCAGGGGTCCTTCAATTTGCACCAGGTCACTTCTTTCCATGAAGTTGATCGTCTCCCACATCAGTACACCTCAATCACCATGTGGAGGAGCCTCATCCACGCAGTTCTGGGCGTAGCGCTCATAGACTCTGTGGTAAACTCTTCTCCGTCTATCGTGTCGCTGGAGCAGAAAGAATGATTCATCACTAAACCAAACCCTTCTCCAATCATTCGCAACGGTCCATTGACGATACTGGTTCGCCCACTGTAGTCGGTTGTGGCGATGCCGGTTCGTAAGAGCAGGACCTCTGTAGGGTCTTCTAGCCCAAAGACCAGCGTCGAAAACCGGTTCCTGACCGTTTGATCTGAAATTCGACGAGCTGCTGTCATTGACTGGATTGTTGAGGACGCAGATGCAAATCGATTCCTGAGGTGACACAGCCATATGAAGCTGTCTGTGGCAGAAGTTGTGACTATGGGTCTTCCACTGCGTGGCCGGTCTTCAACTGAGCCAGTTTCTTGAAATCGTCCGCAAAAGCGACTAATGGTGCTTCTAACCACATTAAATTGTCTGGCCACTTCACTTTGTGACTGTCCAGTCTGGAAACGTCCAATGATGACGAGGGGTTGTTCTGTAGTGAGATGAGCCATGCTTGCGCATGGAATTTTCAAGTGAATTGATTCAACTAGCGTCAATCTTTTATAGTCATTCAATAACATGGTCATTGAGTTTTGTGTTCAGTAAGTTTCACGGGATTCTCACGAACCTGTCATGAGCTATTGTCAAAATTCTGTTTTGACTAGTTTCGCTTTTCTGTGCTCATGAATCATCTGCTGAGTACAGTTCTGGTCAGCACGTGAAGTTGATGTCCAAGTGAACGTTTCAGGCAATTTGCCCTTGTCTGATCAGCAAACTTCAGTTTAAATCCCAACATCGTATTTGTTGCGTTTTTTAACAGTTTATATATATGTACAGACTTTCCGCGATGTTCTGAGTCTGCCGGGAGGTCTTCATTGTCTCTTTTTGCCTGGCACCATGCCTTCTACTATCAGCCTCTCCAATCTCTAAACTTTTGTGTCCCTTGATGTGATCTACGAATGGATGCATCAGCAGCTAGGCATCTTGCTTACAACCGAGAGGCCTGCAGGAGAGCTGTTAGGAAGGTAAAGTTTCATAAGGGACATGCAAATGACTGACTGACTGTTTAGGAAGAATATGTCAGAAAAATCGTCAGCTTTGTATCGTCACACTGAGTTCACTGTGCTATTGGTGTGATTTGGAATCATAATTTACAAGTATCGGATACAACTGCTGGCTGTTTCGCCTATTTGGACTGAACGTTAAAGAAATGTTAATGACGTCATTATCGGTTATATTTAATAGCACGAAGTGACTGATTTAACCGAAAGTGAGAAACATAACAAATTACATCAGCCAGAAACGAATAATAAATTAAATTATATATAAACATGTAATTCATCATGAACAATAAACCCACGTTGGATACATTATACATTCACCTCCAGCAAAATTATAACTCCCTCTTGAAAATATATAATACATTTCATCGAGGGATAACATTATAAGTATCGGTATTAAATAATAATAGAAAAAAAACCTGAATACCTTTCACTTGCACAATACACGTGTTACCTGCAAACAGACTGTGTCACCTGTTACCACAAACACCTATATATACCCGATGGACTGTATAAGGTGTCTCAAAAAAGCTTTACGGATTTTATTTCTAGAATACTTGAGACCAAAAAAAAAAAACAGTTCAAATCATCTGGCCACAGTTTAAGCACGTTTGTCTCGAACTTAGTAATCTGCTTAATGTCTTATGTAACTTATCTTGTCGGGCAAGACAGCACTTGGGCTAGTTTTTTTGTAATATATGTTCTGTTTTTTTTTTTTTAATGGGAGAACAGATGACTGTGGTAGATTTCTGGGACGATGGAGGTCAATGAACCACTTTGCGGCTATGAATCTGCCATTCCGACTCCACTGTCCTGAAGCTACCAATCCGAATCCATTGTTCTGAATCCATTGTTCTGAATCCATTGTTCTGAATCAATCATTCTGTTTCCACTGCGTCGAATTAAACATTCCGATTCCACAACTCTAAATCTATCATCCCGACTCCACAAGTCAGAATCTTCCATTCTGACTCAACGACTCTAAATATAGCATCCCGACTCCACAAGTTAGAATCTTCCATTCTGACTCAACGACTCTAAATCTAGCATTCCGACTCCACAAGTCAGAATCTTCCATTCTGACTCAACGACTCTAAATCTAGCATTCCGATTCCGACCATATCTATCTATCTATCTATCTATCTATCTATCTATCTATCTATCTATCTATCTATCTATCTATCTATCTATCTATCTATCTATCTATCTATCTATCTATCTAAAAAATATAAGTTATACTCCTTCCTACAATTACAAGTTTTCCCAATATCTATTTGATGTCGACTACATGCCTCTATGAATTATAAAACTTAAAAGTTATCTTAAACTGCTCTTACAGATACCGAATTGTTTTCTGAATAGTCCCGAAAATTTTGTTTAGTATATAGTCATTTATAATGTATGTAGTTACTTCGTACTGAGTGAATGTTTAAGAGCGAAACGTAAATGTTTTATTTTATTTTATGTCTCTCAGCTTCAATGTTAGTTATATTTGTTATATGAACAGCATATTTGTAGAATGTTTGGAATAGAGTGAAATATGTATGATAAAGGACAGAATGTCAGACGGGCCTGCGTGCCCAATTCTTAACCCTTTTGAAATAAAGATCTATCTATCTATCTATCTATATATCTATCTATCTATCTATCTATCTATCTATCTATCTATATCTATCTATCTATCTATCTATCTATCTATCTATCTATCTATCTATCTATCTATCTATCTATCTATCTATCTATCTATCTATCTATTCTTTATATACCAGCTGTTGCCCCCTCTACCTTCCATCTTTATGTGTATTATATTCTATAACACGTTCACAGCTACAGAGCACAGCTTCTCTCTATAAACCTACATTAATATCTAAACTTCTAAAAACTTTATTCAAAGCGACCACATAACATAAAATAGCAATTTTTTACGGTATTCACAGATGTGTACGTATTTTGCGTGCAGTCATACTTAGTATTGAAATTACCAGTCTCGCTTGATTATTGGTGTTTCTGTGCGTTACATTTTATATTCTATATTAGTTCGGCAGTCTTTGCACGACTTGCTCTCTTTCATCGTATTGATGATACTGATGGCGTGTCACAGTTTCTCTATGTCTTCTTCTTCTTCCTTCTATTTTCTTTCTTTCTCGTTTTCATGTACTGGAAACTACGGAGAGAATAAGTTTGATGACTGCTGCTGTTAACTTTGTTGTAAGTGGCTCGTTGTAATAACTATTTAAATAATTAATTAATTAGATGAATAATGTAATACATAAATTCTAGAATTTGCGGTACATAATGCATTTTAATTCAAATATTTTACACAAAGTCAACAGTATAAATCACAGATAAGAACGTTTCAAAGTTTATAGAAAAATAAATGTAAAGATAAACGGTAAAATTTCTCTTTTCCATCAATCAAGACATATTGGGGATACAACGTTAGGCCTCGTTTTCAAGACTTGGACACATGAATTTGTGATGTGGTAGGTATCACATCTGGCCTCATTAACCACCCCAGGTTCCTGTAGTACCCATGTTCAGTCTGTGTTTTTGTTGTTTTATTTTTACTACACTTTACACTTTTATTCTTGGTGGTTGAACTTTACATCCAGTATAAGCATGGGACCTCCTGGCCTTCTGTCACACTGAACTGGGGTAGCTAGTTTGATGCCGTCCATGAGAAAGTGTACAACTGTCTGCACAGGTAGAAAACGTTAGCGAGCACAAAACACTAGGTCTTATTATTGACCAACATCTGACCTGGAACTCTCATGGCACAAGGTCTAACAAAACTCATCGCATAAAAAGTATACCAGTTAGTCAAAATTAAGCACTTCATCGATCAAGACACAAGGAAGACATACTACATATCACATATACAAACGCATTTAGACTATTGCTTAACAGTCTTGGATGGTTGCTCAATGTCAAATACAACGAGGCTTTGCTCACTCAAAAATCGAGCAGTAAAGCTTATTAGTGACAAAGATCAAGCACAAACAACTAACCAGCACAAACGTAATCAAAATAATGCCTCTTACGAACAGGTTCCTCTTCAACAAAGCCAAGTTGGTACATTAAATTCTTTCACGCCATGCCCCGCCTTATCTATGGTACCGGTTTAAATTTAGCCCAAAGTGCAGCCAACGCTTGAACAACATATGTCTTCCAAAACCTAGACTTGATTTTTACAAGAAAAGCTTTAGTTATTCTGCTGCTCATCTTTGGAATACCCTCCCATCCTGTATAAGAAATATAAATTATACTCCTTCCTACAAACTTTCCCAATATCTATTTGATGTCGACTACATGCCTCCATGGATTATAAAACATAAAAGTTATCTTAAACTGCTCTTACAGACACCGAATACAGTTAATTGTTTATTCTGAACAGTCCCGAAATTTTTGTTTAGTAGATAGTCATTTATATATGTATGTAGTTACTTCTGTACTGAGTGAATTTATAAGAGCGAAACGTAAATGTTATATTTTATTTTGTCTCTCAGCTTCAGTGTTAATTGTGTTTCTTACATGAACAGCATATTTGTAGAATCCCTGGAATAGAGTGAAAGATGTATGATAAAGGACAGAATGTCAAACGGGCCTGCGTGCCCAATTCTTAACCCTTTTGAAATAAAGATCAATCACTCTCTCTCTCTCTCTCTCTCTCTCTCTCTCTCTCTGAACCTTAAATGCGCAGGCACATGGGCTTCTGCAAGGGTTTTCCACAAACGCCTTTCCTTTGCCTTTTTTTTCCGCTCTTGCCCAGGTGAGCCCTCTATTGCTCAACATCCTTTCTGTTGTTCTTCTCCATGTCTCTTTTGGTCTACCCTTACTTCTGTTCCCCTGTGGTGTCCATCTTAGTGCTATTTTTGGTAGTGAGTCGTCAGTCATTCGGAGCACATGTCCCAACCATCGCCAGCGTTTTTTCATCAATAATCACTGCCATTGGCATCATGTGTATTTCTGCCAACAAGATGTTATTTCTTACTGTGTTTGGCCAAAATATTCTTCTAATTCTTCGTAAACATTTAGTCTGGAAGGTATTCAGCTTGTTTTGTATAGTTTTTGGTGATTTTGTTTTTGAAACTATTATGTTCTGTAGCAATAAAATAGATTAATCCACAAGAAATAATACGAGAAAGATAGGATTATTTTATCAATACATTTTTACTTTCTGCTTGACTATATTTATTTCTAGCACAATGAAAGTACTAACAGTACTATACGCCGTGATACTGATCTTGTACGATTCATACGGGAACAATATGTCGATGTCTCGGCCAAATATTGTCCTCATTCTCGCTGATGACTTGGGTGAGTACCATCTTTATCTGTGTCCAGATATCTCTGTTAAGCATCTATTTTCATGGACGTTCTGGTGTCAAGGTTTTGCTGTCTAATCATTGACGCTTCTTAAATAGTTTGAAGATGACAAAGAAAGTAATCCACTGACAGATACGAGGTAAGCTAAGGTAACATCTTCGTTCCCTTGCCCTTAAGGCATACGTGGGATAATGTGTTGGGCCCTTATTTCCAAGACCATCAGCACATGAAGGTGCGACATGGTCGGTATCACGCCTGGCAGAATTTACCTTCCCAGGTTTCTATGGTACCCATTTGTAGAAGCTGGGTGGAACCTGGGACCATTTTAGTGTGGCGGTACCAGAAAAAGAGGTTCCGTTGCTGGAACTTGAACCCCGCAATACTGGATTATAGCTGGAACGCTTAAGCATGCAGTCGACCTGGGCCGAATACGAGAGATATCAAAGTATATTGATAAACCTTCCTTCCAAATGATGAGCATAACAATGTTTAATTCACAAAAACTGACTTTATCAGGGAGGTTTAGAAACTCTGAGACAAACAGAGAATTATGGTTTCCTGTTTTTAAAGTTTAGATTTCTGAACTTGATCCAAATTTTACTCTTTCGAAGAAAATGGATAGCTCCATTTCTTTAAAATAGTCATTTGTTTATGTGAATATTAAAAAGTCTGTAGTAATAATGTTCAAGAATATTCTGTCTTCCCTTCCCCCCTCCTCTCTCTCGATATATATATATATATATATATATATATATATATATATATATATATATCTTGTCCATGACAATCAGCTTTTGGTCATTTCTGATTTCCACAACCATCTGTCCTTGACTCTTTCTAGAAGATGTATGTTGGACCGTGCTTCATTCGATCTTTCTACCTCTTGCTTTCTCCCTTTATCTCTGTCTGTCTGTCTGTCTGTCTGTCTGTCTCTCTCTCTCTGTCTCTTGCGTTGTCTCTCTCTCTCTCAACACATAACTCAACCCATGACTCGCCAGCCATCAAATACTAAAACGAGATAGTTCGAAAAGTAACTAGTTAGATATTGTTAAAAATTATTTATTAAAAAAAAAAACATATGTTAGAAGATCTGTACTGACAATGTATCTTTGATTATGTATATGCCTGTGTGTGCGCGTGTATGTGTCTGAGTGCTATTTTATTAGGTTAATTACTTCTTCTCTTTTACTTTGAATGCAATAGTTTAATCTTACACTCATTTGATATGTTTTTTTCCCTAATGTAATTTGTATACTTGTATTAAATCGAATGTGTGGGAAGAATGAAAGATGGAGAGTGATGAATGGCAGAATGTAAGACGGGTCTGCTTGTCCAATTCTTTACCCTTTAAAATAAAGATTATTCATTCATTCATTCATTCATTCTCTTTCTGTGTACCACTGCCCCATCAACGCTGAACGATATAGAGGAAGGAGACAAGACAAAACAATTATTCTTATCATGGAGACTGAATATCGACATTTTGCCTTTCTTTCTCTTCTCATCAATGTCGTCTTAAATCATCTTTTGTCTTCTATTTTCACTCCTCATTCTCTCTGTGATTTATTTTAGTTTTTTCTTAATTCTTTCCTCCCTTCTTTTTTTCTCTCTACTCCAATCATCGCTGATAACCCTCGTCATCTCCTCGCAGGTTGGAACGACGTCGGGTTTAACAACCCAGACATCATTTCCCCAAACATCGACCAGCTGGCTAAGACAGGCGTCGTTCTCAATCAGTCATACGTCCAGCCTTTGTGTTCCCCGTAAGTCTGATATTTGCTGTTGCAGTAAGTTTCTTTGTCCTTGTCTGTCGTACTACAAGCTCTGGTAGCGCCTTGTTTTGATTGTAACCTACGTTTGAAAGAACAGAAACGATGACTGTGGTACAACTGGTTCTCGACGAAGGTGTGTGGTTCAGTTTTATCAAAAAAATATTAAAAAAGAGTGAGGAAAGTAGACAGGAACAAGAATGGTAGAAATTAAAATGAGACGAGCACGCATAAGTGAAGATCGCATAACAATCCAATATTTCGGCAAAATTTTTAAAAAAGTTTACATATAAAAACTCTGCTTCCTATGTGTAATCTGTCCTTCTGATTCATTACCTTCTTTGGGGGCACACGTGACAAGGTCCCAGTCTTTTTCCACGATGGTCAACCACCACCTGCTGTTGTGTCTGGATAAGCTTCTTCTGTTGTTCTGATGTGCGAGCCCTTGTTCTATGCAGAATCCTCCGCCTCGATTGCTGCCCCTGTCCTCTTATAACAGAGCTAGATGCCCCCTCTATTCGCCTTCTTCAGACTATAAATGGGGTTCGTGTTTTTTTGGAGTTGTTTCCCCTCCTAGATGAATTGCTGTCCCAAGCTGATGAGTAGCCTATGAAGTAGGAATTCAGGGATCACTCCCTGCTCACGTTATTAGTTTATGGTGTATCCGCTGGACGAATTCGCTGCCTGCATCTGGTACTCACATACAGCGTGTGTCCTCGACGTTTTCACGTCCGGCTCAGAAATAACGTCTACACCATTTCACATCAGAAATAACGTCTACACCATTTCACATCAGAAATAACGTCTGCACCATTTCACATCAGAAATAACGTCTACACCATTTCACATCAGATATAACGTCTACACCATTTCACATCAGAAATAACGTCTACACCATTTCACATCATATATAACGTCTACACCATTTCACATCAGAAATAACGTCTACACCATTTCACATCAGAAATAACGTCTACACCATTTCACATCAGAAATAACGTCTACACCATTTCACATCAGAAATAACGTCTACACCATTTCACATCAGAAATAACGTCTACACCAATTCACATCAGGTCTACACCATTTCACATCAGAAATAACGTCTACACCATTTCACATCAGGTCTACACCATTTCACATCAGAAATAACGTCTACACCATTTCACATCAGAAATAACGTCTACATCACTTCACATCAGAAATAACGTCTACCCATTTCACATCAGAAATAACGTCTACACCATTTCACATCAGAAATAACGTCTACACCATTTCACATCAGAAATAACGTCTGCACCATTTCACATCAGAAATAACGTCTACACCATTTCACATCAGATATAACGTCTACACCATTTCACATCAGAAATAACGTCTACACCATTTCACATCAGAATAACGTCTACACCACTTCACATCAGAAATAACGTCTACACCACTTCACATCAGAAATAACGTCTACACCACTTCACATCAGAAATAACGTCTACACCATTTCACATCATAAATAACGTCTACACCACTTCACATCAGAAATAACGTCTACACCACTTCACATCAGAAATAACGTCTACACCACTTCACATCACAAATAACGCCTACATCATTTCACGTCAGAAATAACGTCTACATCATTTCACATCAGGAATAACGTCTACATTATTTCACATCAGAAATAACGTCTACACCATTTCACATCACAAATAATGTTTACACCACTTCACATCAGAATTAATGTTTACACCACTTCACATCAGAAATAACGTCTACACCACTTCACATCAGAAATAACGTCTACACCATTTCACATCAGAAATAATGTTTACACCACTTCACATCAGGAATAACGTCTACACCACTTCACATCAGAAATAACGTCTACACCACTTCACATCACAAATAATGTTTACACCACTTCACATCAGAAATAACGTCTACACCATTTCACATCAGAAATAACGTCTACACCATTTCACATCAGAAATAACGTCTACACCACTTCACATCAGAAATAACGTCTACACCATTTCACATCAGAAATAACGTCTACACCATTTCACATCAGATATAACGTCTACACCATTTCACATCAGAAATAACGTCTACCCATTTCACATCATATATAACGTCTACACCATTTCACATCAGAAATAACGTCTACACCATTTCACATCAGAAATAACGTCTACACCATTTCACATCAGAAATAACGTCTACACCATTTCACATCAGAATAACGTCTACACCATTTCACATCAGAAATAACGTCTACACCATTTCACATCAGGTCTACACCATTTCACATCAGAAATAACGTCTACACCATTTCACATCAGGTCTACACCATTTCACATCAGAAATAACGTCTACACCATTTCACATCAGAAATAACGTCTACATCACTTCACATCAGAAATAACGTCTACACCATTTCACATCAGAAATAACGTCTACACCATTTCACATCAGAAATAACGTCTACACCACTTCACATCAGAAATAACGTCTACATCATTTCACATCAGAAATAACGTCTACACCATTTCACATCAGAAATAACGTCTACATCATTTCACATCAGAAATAACGTCTACACCATTTCACATCAGGAATAATGTTTACACCATTTCACATCAGAAATAACGTCTACACCATTTCACATCAGAAATAATGTTTACACCATTTCACATCAGAAATAACGTCTACACCATTTCACATCAGGAATAACAACAGCATAACATGTACATCACATAGAACAACATACAAGTGATTTCCTCGCAGCCAGAGGTTGATATGATGAACAACATGAGACTTGTAACAGACAATATTATTCTGTATTACTGTGCGGAACATAAACCTGGACTCCAAGAAAAAAATCAGAGAGATGGGTAAATGCAACAGACATGTGGATCTACTGACAGTTAGGTCTTACAAGTATAGCATGGAGAATGTGGATCTACTGACAGTTAGGTCATACAAGTATATCATGGAGAATGTGGATCTACTGACAGTTAGGTCATACAAGTATAGCATGGAGAATTTGAATCTACTGACAGTTGGGTCATACAAGTATAGCATGGAGAATTTGAATCTACTGACAGTTAGGTCATACAGTATAGCATGGAAATTTGAATCTACTGACAGTTAGGTCATACAATATAGCATGGAGAATTTGAATCTACTGACAGTTAGGTCATACAAGTATAGCATGGAGAATTTGAATCTACTGACAGTTAGGTCATACAAGTATAGCATGGAGAATTTGAATCTACTGACAGTTAGGTCATACAAGTATAGCATGGAGAATTTGAATCTACTGACAGTTAGGTCATACAAGTATAGCATGGAGAATGTGGATCTACTGACAGTTGGGTCATACAAGTATAGCATGGAGAATTTGAATCTACTGACAGTTAGGTC
>CM019696.1:39554155-39681655 GCA_009760885.1 Achatina immaculata
TGTAAGATAAAGCCCGTGTGATCAGATAGTATCAGATGTAAGATAAAGCCCGTGTGATCAGATAGTATCAGATGTAAGATAAAGCCCGTGTGATCAGATAGTATCAGATGTAAGATAAAGCCCGTGTGATCAGATAGTATCAGATGTAAGATAAAGCCCGTGTGATCAGATAGTATCAGATGTAAGATAAAGCCCGTGTGATCAGATAGTAATAGATGTAAGATAAAGCCCGTGTGATCAGATAGTATCAGATGTAAGATAAAGCCCATGAAAACGGGAGATATAAGAACACTGTTTTTGTACAAGTGAGACAAGTTATGGTAACATGTTAGTCTCAGCTTTTGTGTTTCATATTTCCAAGATGCCGTGCAGAACTACTCACTCTCAACAATTCAAGTGTAAGCTCAAGAAGAAAAAAAAAACACGATGAAAAATCAAAAGAAAAAAAGAACAGTCAAATGTGGAGTCATTTGTATTTTGTTTTACACTCATCTTATCAGTGTTTAGAATCTTATTCCTAGGTCGGTGATGATTGTTGATAGTTATATCATGGCTTTTATTTCCCAGTTATGATATCACGGCTTTCATCCTATAGTGATGATATCATGACTTTCATCTCATAGTGATTATGATATCATGGCTTTCATTCCCCAGTTATGTTTTCAACTCATGGTGATATATCATGATTTTCATATCATAGTGGTAATGATGATATCATTACTTTCATCTCATAGTGATGACGATATCATGACTTTTATCTCAGTGGTGATGATGATGTCACGGCTTTCATCTCCTCCGGTGGAAAATAAGAACTGATTATAAGCTGGCTATAAACATTACGTCATACCAAGCATAAACATGGCGGAGTGTTTGTTATAAGGTTTTTGTGTGGTCTTGGAACTATTTTGTTTATTAGGCGGAGAGATTTGTTGTAACTACCATGTGACCGACTGACAAGGGCACGGGAACAGTTGTTGTAGTCTGGTCCAACGGGAAGAAAAAGTCCATGGGTTATAATGAAATTCGTATCTGAGAGAAAAGCTAAAGTAAAAGGCGAAAGAAGATGACAACGATATAGACTGGTGATGGACTAGGAAAGGAATCAGCTTGGCCGTATGCACTAGAAGAGCAGGCGATAAAGATTTATGTCAAGTTGAATTTGCGTAAATCGATTATGACATAAGTCGGGGGGGGGGGGGGGGTCTATGTCGCTCGAATATGCAAATGTTAAAATCGATATCGAAGGCGGGGGGTGAGATTCCAGTCAATCCAGCTGTATGGAAAAAAATCTAGGTGTCTACCGCAAAGTATACACCGCTTGTTGTGAAAGGTCAGTGGCATGAGGCCTAAAAACTGGTTAGGGCTATGCCGTCTACCGCGACATCAAACTGGTTGAAGTCTGGAGCCTATGCAGCCACCACTTCATGAGAACGGAGGTGCTGGCAGCAACAGAACCTGTTTCCTGACTGGTAGAGCAGGACCGCTTGCATAGGGTCATAGTAGCAGACTCCAAAAACAGGTTACGAAGAATCGATAGATATTTCTTCCACAGGCCCGGCTTCTAGAGGGCTCTCTGTTATCCAGTTTGACGTGGGTATACTATCCAGGTCATGCGGGAGTTAAAGGCAATGAGAAAAAGTGGACATGCTAGCAGGCATGGCATCGATTCAGGGCACCCTAAGAATGGACAAAGAGGAGACTGCAAGAGATAGGCTGCGTATGGAAGAAGACATCGGATTGAAGGACGACAATCACATCAGGCGGATGATCGAGTTGAGCAAGGAGACGGGGGAGTGGACGTTTTTTCCGAAAGAAGTGGTTTAGCGCGTTACCCACAAGCAGTGTGTGACTGGCTCCATTAGCTGGCGCACACTTCAGTGGGTGTTGGAACGGAAGGCGGAGCAAGTATGGGAATACTGTTGAAGGAGATCAAGGACCACGAAATCTGCACATAAGTGCCACAAGTTTGGTTGTATCACAACGAAAGTATCACAACGTACGGACAGACGTATTTTAAAACGGATCTCATTCACAAGCTCAGGGAAGCAGATTTCTGGTCTACAAATGAGTAAACTGTGATTGGTTAGTCACACTGCAACAGGTCACGCTGACACTGACTGGGATACTCATGTATTTCATACAGCCGATGTTAATGCAGACAAGTGAATATGTGTAAATAAGGATACTTTGTAATCTCTCGAGGCAGTTTGGTTATTTCTTTGTTAACATTTGCGCTGTTTCAGTTATGTCAAGGATATCTCCACATATTATCATGTTAACATATATCATATAGACATCGTATCTTATTGTTTCAACAAGCCATGACATTTGGATATCCAGTACAATCTGTGTTCATTCATCATTCTTTCATGACATCTATGTATTCATTCATTTGTTCAATTTTTTCCATGAAATGAGAATCCATCATTCTTGAAGTCATCCATAAAATGTATTGTTTTATATTGTTTATTGTAAGTCTACTTTTTTGCTGCACATTGTTTATTACATATCTCTAATTTCATTGTTATACACTGTTTATTGCATAATTTCGTTGTTATATGCCGTTTGTCATCTAATTTCATTGTTACTACGCTGTTTATTGTATATCTGTAATTTCGGTGTTATGCGCTGTTTATTGCATAAGTCTGATTTCGTTGTTATACGCTGTTTATTGTATATCTCTAATTTTATTGTTCTACATTGCTTATTTTATAGAATAACAAAATGTCTACTCTTGTTTTTCTACACTGTTTCTTATTTCTACTCTTGTTGTTTTATGCTGTTGATTGTAAATGTCTGCTTTTGTTGTTCTGTTATTTAAAGTCTAAACTTTTGTTATCCTGAAACCAAATCACACAGTCAAGGCTGAGAGTATGAACTAGGACAAAAGTAGGAACAGCTTTATTACTTAACAAGCACACAGTTGTGACATTTTGGTTTGAAACTTAGTCATACAAAAACACACAGGACGAAGAAAGAGAAGATAAAATATAAATTCACATAAATGTTATGTAAGAAAAAGGAATAGAAAAACATAAAATAATATAAATGGAGCACTTAGCTGTGACTTGTAAGAAGCTGTCTTCAAAAGTGCGCATGGTGGAGTGTGGAGAATGTTTAAATGGAGACTTGTGATGTGTGATAGGTGGGTTGTAGGGGGAGGGGGGGTGGGAACCAGGGAACAGGGAGAGTGATGAGTGATACAATGGTAACTTAGCCAGGAGGTGGAACAGGTGATTATAGTTGGGGTAGAAGGGTTTTAATCTGACGGTATGAGGAGGTTCTGTAAATAAATTGTAAATAGAGGTGTATCGTACAGTTTTAAATGGCGGCAGAAGGAGTGAGGAAAAAACAAACAGCAGAAAGTATGAGAGTAAAATGAGAATGATTAAATGAAAAACATACAACATCCAATATTTCAGCGTGAACCTTTCTCAAGGATTACATACACAAACACAATACCACATATAACTAAAAGAAAATGAAAATAAAAAACTTAGCTTTGTGGCATCCTCCTGGAAAGAAAACTTTCTTTTAGTTATATGTTTCTGGTGACAACATATGCAAGGTTCTGCTTCAGATGGCTATGGAAGAGGATGTCCTTAAGATTTGGTTCCCGTTTGTATGCTAATATGGGTAGATCAGAGAAGATGTCGCGAGTATTGGGGTCGAGTTGGATTAGTGGCAGATGCCCATAAATTTTCTTAATCATCTGACCATGTGGGTGAAAAGGAAGTACTAATTTAATTCTATCAGATGAGGATACATGTTTTTTTTTTCTGAATGCCTCCTCGCAGCTCACATTTTAAGAGTTGACATTCATCGCTCGATGACAGTAATGAATGTCAGTTTATTAATCTTAGATGTCAGGCAATAATCACAATTTATTTATAGAAGTAAAAGCCAAACAGGTAAAACAACAAAGAATCTGTGGAGAGGAACAGTCAGAACTACAAAAATAAGATTTTTAAGGGCATGTGTCTTTCCCATCACAACATATGCCTGTGAGACCTGGACACTTAACAAAACAGCTGAGAAACACATAAATGCCTTTAAATGCTACAGAAGAGTTCTTTAAATATCATGGACACAAAAAAAGAACAAATATATCCATACTACAAGAACTTAATATTGAAGAAGGCTGGCTAGTAAAGAGGATTACACAAAGCAAACTTACGTATTTTTGGGCACATTAAACGTCATGATAATCTAGAGAAGACCACCTTTGAAGGGTCATAATGGGAAAAAGAAAGAGAGGAAGACCAAGGCAAAGATGGCTGAAAGACATCGTTGATGATCTGCAAATGGATGCATCGGCAGCAGGACATCTTGCTCACAACTGAGAGGCCTACAGGAGAGCTGTTAGGGAGGCAAAGTTCCACAAAGGACATGCAAATGAATGAATGAATGAAAAGCCAAACATTTGCAGTTGAGATTTATTCCACTCAGTAATGAAATGTCAAACATTCATGTTTGACATCTGACATTACAAATCATCAGCTCAAAATGTGAACAAACAAGCTCAGGAATAGACTGCGTGTTACTGTTTGTAATTTCAACATGAATGTTTACTGCTGTCTTTGTTATTGTTGATTTTATTAGAAAAATGTAAAATAATACTTCATGTTGGTTAGCAAATAAAATTAGGAAAATGCTTTTGGTCTGAATGTTGGTAGAATATCTGTACATCCACATATGTGTGTATTTACTGTGTCAAGTACATATCCACATATTATTGCCTGGTCACTGCTAACAGATAGTAACATGTCTAGTCCAGACACACCTGGTCATTACTAACAGACAGCAACATGTTCAGTTTAGACAAGCCTGGTCACTGCTAACAGACAGAAGTCCAGACACACCTGGTCATTACTAACAGACAGCAACATGTTCAGTTTAGACAAGCCTGGTCACTGCTAACAGACAGAAGTCCAGACACACCTGGTCATTACTAACAGACAGCAACATGTTCAGTTTAGACAAGCCTGGTCACTGCTAACAGGCAGCAGTCCAGGCACACCTGGTCATTACTAACAGACAGCAACATGTTCAGTTTAGACAAGCCTGGTCACTGCTAACAGATAGAAGTCCAGACACACCTGGTCATTACTAACAGACAGCAACATGTTCAGTTTAGACAAGCCTGGTCACTGCTAACAGACAGAAGTCCAGACACACCTGGTCATTACTAACAGACAGCAACATGTTCAGTTTAGACAAGCCTGGTCACTGCTAACAGACAGAAGTCCAGACACACCTGGTCATTACTAACAGACAGCAACATGTTCAGTTTAGACAAGCCTGGTCACTGCTAACAGACAGAAGTCCAGACACACCTGGTCATTACTAACAGACAGCAACATGTTCAGTTTAGACAAGCCTGGTCACTGCTAACAGACAGAAGTCCAGACACACCTGGTCATTACTAACAGACAGCAACATGTTCAGTTTAGACAAGCCTGGTCACTGCTAACAAACAGAAGTCCAGACACACCTGGTCACTGCTAACAGACAGCAACATGTTCAGTTTAGACAAGCCTGGTCACTGCTAACAGACAGAAGTCCAGACACACCTGGTCATTACTAACAGACAGCAACATGTTCAGTTTAGACAAGCCTGGTCACTGCTAACAAACAGAAGTCCAGACACACCTGGTCACTGCTTACAGACAGCAACATGTTCAGTTCAGACAACCCTGGTCACTGCTAACAGACAGCAACATGTCCAGTCCAAACACACCTGGTCACTGCTAACAGACAGAAGTCCAGACACATCTGGTTACTACTAACAGACAGCAACATGTTCAGTTTAGACAAGCCTGGTCACTGCTAACAAACAGAAGTCCAGACACACCTGGTCACTGCTTACAGACAGCAACATGTTCAGTTCAGACAACCCTGGTCACTGCTAACAGACAGCAACATGTCCAGTCCAAACACACCTGGTCACTGCTAACAGACAGAAGTCCAGACACACCTGGTCACTGCTAACAGACAGAAGTCCAGACACACCTGGTCACTGCTAACAGACAGCAGTCCAGACACACCTGGTCACTGCTAACAGACAGAAGTCCAGACACACCTGGTCACTGCTAATAGACAGCAGTCCAGACACACCTGGTCACTGCTAATAGACAGCAGTCCAGACACACCTGGTCACTGCTAATAGACAGCAGTCCAGACACACCTGGTCACTGCTAATAGACAGCAGTCCAGACACACCTGGTCACTGCTAATAGACAGCAGTCCAGACACACCTGGTCACTGCTAATAGACAGCAGTCCAGACACACCTGGTCACTGCTAATAGACAGAAGTCCAGACACACCTGGTCACTGCTAACAGACAGAAGTCCAGACACACCTGGTCACTGCTAATAGACAGCAGTCCAGACACACCTGGTCACTGCTAATAGACAGCAGTCCAGACACACCTGGTCACTGCTAATAGACAGCAGTCCAGACACACCTGGTCACTGCTAACAGGCAGCAGTCCAGGCACACCTGGTCATTACTAACAGACAGCAACATGTTCAGTTTAGACACACCTGGTCACTGCTAACAGACAGAAGTCCAGACACACCTGGTCACTGCTAACAGACAGCAGTCCAGACACACCTGGTCATTACTAACAGACAGCAACATGTTCAGTTTAGACACACCTGGTCACTTTATCAGTCCAGTGATGATAAACTCTATAATCTAGTTTATTCTAAGAGTCAACGGAGAAAAAAAAAGGTCATTCACTTTTAAGTCAAATATTAAAACAATTATTAATTTCCATATGAGATTCACATGTCTATATTACTGAGAATCAGTTGTCATAGATTATGCTGTGAAATATAACAGTCAGGACTGACATTTTAAGAGTTGACATTCATCGCTCGATGACAGTAATGAATGTCAGTTTATTAATCTTAGATGTCAGGCAATAATCACAATTTATTTATAGAAGTAAAAGCCAAACAGGTAAAACAACAAAGAATCTGTGGAGAGGAACAGTCAGAACTACAAAAATAAGATTTTTAAGGGCATGTGTCTTTCCCATCACAACATATGCCTGTGAGACCTGGACACTTAACAAAACAGCTGAGAAACACATAAATGCCTTTAAATGCTACAGAAGAGTTCTTTAAATATCATGGACACAAAAAAAGAACAAATATATCCATACTACAAGAACTTAATATTGAAGAAGGCTGGCTAGTAAAGAGGATTACACAAAGCAAACTTACGTATTTTTGGGCACATTAAACGTCATGATAATCTAGAGAAGACCACCTTTGAAGGGTCATAATGGGAAAAAGAAAGAGAGGAAGACCAAGGCAAAGATGGCTGAAAGACATCGTTGATGATCTGCAAATGGATGCATCGGCAGCAGGACATCTTGCTCACAACTGAGAGGCCTACAGGAGAGCTGTTAGGGAGGCAAAGTTCCACAAAGGACATGCAAATGAATGAATGAATGAAAAGCCAAACATTTGCAGTTGAGATTTATTCCACTCAGTAATGAAATGTCAAACATTCATGTTTGACATCTGACATTACAAATCATCAGCTCAAAATGTGAACAAACAAGCTCAGGAATAGACTGTGTGTTACTGTTTGTAATTTCAACATGAATGTTTACTGCTGTCTTTGTTATTGTTGATTTTATTAGAAAAATGTAAAATAATACTTCATGTTGGTTAGCAAATAAAATTAGGAAAATGCTTTTGGTCTGAATGTTGGTAGAATATCTGTACATCCACATATGTGTGTATTTACTGTGTCAAGTACATATCCACATATTATTGCCTGGTCACTGCTAACAGATAGTAACATGTCTAGTCCAGACACACCTGGTCATTACTAACAGACAGCAACATGTTCAGTTTAGACACACCTGGTCACTGCTAACAGACAGAAGTCCAGACACACCTGGTCACTGCTAACAGACAGCAGTCCAGACACACCTGGTCATTACTAACAGACAGCAACATGTTCAGTTTAGACACACCTGGTCACTGCTAACAGACAGAAGTCCAGTGACACACCTGGTCACTGCTAACAGACAGCAGTCCAGACACACCTGGTCATTACTAACAGACAGCAACATGTTCAGTTTAGACACACCTGGTCACTGCTAACAGACAGAAGTCCAGACACACCTGGTCACTGCTAACAGACAGCAGTCCAGACACACCTGGTCATTACTAACAGACAGCAACATGTTCAGTTTAGACAAGCCTGGTCATTGCTAACAAACAGAAGTCCAGACACACCTAGTCACTGCTTACAGACAGCAACATGTTCAGTTCAGACAACCCTGGTCACTGCTAACAGACAGCAGTCCAGACACATCTGGTCACTACTAACAGACAGCAACATGTCCAGTTCAGACACACCTGGTCACTGCTAACAGACAGCAACATGTCCAGTTCAGACACACCTGGTCACTGCTAACAGACAGCAGTCCAGACACACCTGGTCACTGCTAACAGACAAGTCCAGACACACCTGGTCACTGCTAACAGACAGCAGTCCAGACACACCTGGTCACTGCTAACAGACAGCAGTCCAGACACACCTGGTCACTGCTAACAGACAGCAGTCCAGACACACCTGGTCACTGCTAACAGACAGCAGTCCAGACACACCTGGTCACTGCTAATGGGACCTTCTGGTCAGCAAGTGAGTGTGCTAACCACTACACCACCCATTTTGATATATATCTCATTTTTATGTACATAATCTTTTCTCTGGTCTTTGTTTTCTTATTTCATGATGTATCATGAAATAACCGTACAACTTTGCTACACTGTTTAGAGATATGAATTCATATCACCTCCTAATTTGTCCTTGACAAGTATAGTCTAAATTATTTATATTTCTCATCTTTTTACATAACCAGTTTTGCCATTCAGCTTGCAGGAATTGGTGTATATGAACAGCTGGTTTTCCCTCAAAAAAAAAAAAAAAGCATATCAGTTTGTTCCCAGTGTTCTCCGGGCTAAGATCTCTTTGTTCTTTTTGTCAGCTGTTACATTTGATATATCACATTATTTTTTTTTCTCAGCATGGTTCTTTGCATCTTCTAAATTTCTGTGTATTCTCCAATGCTTGTACTTATGTTTGCAGAACTGCTGAGAAGGTACTAACACACAACTGACATTACAAATCTTTTGCACACCTCACATTTTTCTGTCAAAGACCATGGGGATCTATTCCTCTTTTGCTATCTTTTATTACATCTGGCCACGTCCAAACAGAAGTATAACATTGTTAAGCCGGGTAATACTACAGATAAAAGATACATTTACTACAGAAGAAAATGAAGTTCAAACATATTTATGTACAGATTACATCTTTTTCCGCTGACTCATCATTTTCTCTAACTTTCTCTCTTCCTTCAGCCTTTCCATTTCATACATGGTCTCATATGCCGAGTTAAGAAGCTTGTCTGTGGCTCTCCTGACAGTCTCTGAGCCACATGAAGATCCATTTGAGGTGGGCAAGGACAAATCCATATAGTGCTTCCTCCACATGGGTATCATACGAAGCCGAGCTGTAGGCTTGCTTTGAGAACTCTGAACTGAGGCCAGCCTTTCTGCTTCAGCCAACGTCTGTGAGAGATCAAAAATAAATAAATTCTTCTTGGAAAAAACAAAAGGCACAATAACACATTCAGATATTTTAAAAAATAACATTACAGTTACGTTCATTCCAACTTTCAAGCCACTGTGGCTCCTTACTGCAGACAAGACTTGTCTCCATTCCTCCCTGTCCTTAGCCTTCTCCTGTCAAATGTCTACACTGAGGACTTGTAGGCTATCGTTCTCTTGGTCTGTCCATTTATCACTTCTGTATAAGCCCTTTTTGTCTGTCTATTCTCGTCCATCTTCTCCAAGTGTCAGAGCCATCTCAATCTGTTGTTATTCATAATGGTACTTATAAATGAAGATTTGAATAGCGTGTTTTACAAATGGGGACTGGAGCAGCGTGTGTATTTTTTTCTTATTTCTAATTTTCCATTCTTGTGATACTGGATCTCTAATCAGTCCTGTAGCATTGCAACCAGGTAAACAGAATTCAATGCTTCAAATAGGAAAATAAAATAACACTTCAATGTCTTTGGAGTCCTGAATTCATAAAGAAAAAAAACAAACATTTACATCAAAGAGCTAATTCAGCATTCCAATCAAATAAAGAAATAATTCATTCAAATTAATTAATAAAATGAACAAATAAAGATCAGGGGCAGCTAACTCTTCACAAATATGAAATTTAAACAAAATCAACATTAACTCTTTCTGTATTATTTCCACCAAAAATCATAACTTCCAGACAGAATACTGATTCTCCATGAAACATTTTTTAAATGCACATAAAATAATAATATTTTAAAGAGTGATTTTTGTTTCCTTATTCTCAGTCACTGCTGCAGATTATAAACTTATTTCATTATTTGAGATACAAGTTTAATCAGCTGTAAATGTAGCTATGAGGGGTGATTGATAAGTAATTGGCCTAAGGTACAACAGATTATTTGTGGACAACTTTTTTTTTATTTCTCTACATAGTCCCCTTGCAAGTTTATGCACTTAGTCCAGCGATCCAGCTAGAGCATACGGATCCCATCTTTGTAAGTCAGCATCTTGTGCCAGTAGAAAGTGGTCTACAGCATGAGTGATGTCATCATCTCAAGCAAATTTGTGACCACCAAGCTCCTTTTTGAGTTTGGTAAACAGGTAATAGTCCGAAGGGGCCAAATCTGGGGAATAAGGAGGATGTTCAAGAAGCTAGAAGTCGCATTCATGAATGACAGCCATTGCCACCGTCGACTAGTGAACTGAAGCATTGTCTTGATGAAAGATGACTCCTCTCGTCAGTTTCCCTAAACGCTTTTCCTTCAGTTTGACCCGTAGTTGCTCCACAAGATTAGCGTAATAGGCCCCGGTGACCGTTCTGCCCTTCTGAAGATAGTCTACCAATAGCACACCTTCTGAATCTCAAAAGATGGAAGCCACCACTTTGGCTGTAGACAGAACCACCTGTGCTTTCTTTGGAGGTGGGGATCCATGGTTCCACTGCTTTGACTGTTCTTTGGTTTCTGGTTGAAAATGATGAACCAAAGTCTCATCCATAGTCACAAATTGCCAAAGAAACTTTTCAGAATCTGTGTACTATCGACTTAGCCAACTAGCACCCCTTGGCTAAGTCGATAGTACGCTGTTCTCTCGTGGCTAGACGGCTGCTCGTCCTACCGGAGTCCGTGTTCGAATCCCAGGTAATTCTCTTGTGATTTTTCTTTCTCTCACGTCTCACTAAAGTGTCTAAGATTTTTTCGAGGTTTAATCCTACAATATTTGTTCTCTTACTTTACCGTACCAAAACCTCGTAGTTTCCTATTTTTATAAAAAGTTGTTCCTATATCACACTGCTTTAGCAGCCTTGAAATGTGAAGACACTAACACTTCACACCCCTACATCATGCAAATGCCACAGGACATAATTCTTACATACACAGTGTGAGAAACACATGAATTCTATCACTGTTCATGAAAACACTGAATCTGATTGTCTTCTACCTCCCTGTAACTGCGAGCTGGTGTTCTTTGCAGCCGCTGCTGTGAAGGTGCTGAAACACAGCATCGTGTCGGCGGGGGAGCGGGTTGTGGCAGCTATTTTCCCAGTTCCTGCGTGCAGTTAAAAAAGCAGAGGATGTGCAATACTTCTTTAGCAGACTCCACCACCACAGATATCATGGTGATCTCCCTGCCCCAATAGCCAGGCCAGGCCTGTTACTGGGGGTACTATTGGAGAGATGGGACGGTGTCTTGGCCGATTATGGTTTGCTAACCCTGATGCCAGCATGTCAGCTGTGGAACAGCGTCTTTGCCCCCATAAAGTGCAAGAAACATTTGTAATTTGTTTATGTCACTACAACATCCAGTAGTGTATCCTGCAATCAGTAAAGTTACTCACCATTAAGACATATGAACAGAGTCAACTTACCATTTTCTGACAGCCACTGTGTATCCCAGCTGCTGTGTTCAGGTCCACTGTTTTTGCAGTTGGGATAAATGAAGGTCGCACACTCTTCCACCCCAACAAACAATGCTGAAAATGTGAGACAACAAGCTCAAAGACTTGCATGCTAGTTAGCTCTCCATCAATCTCTATATCCAGATATTATTTGGTTTAAACTCCTACTAATTCACAAGTACTAGATCTGGAATCCATTTGCTATTAAAGTTGGGAACATGGAGATAACTGCCTGGTGACTCAGAGATTGAAACATGGATATGGAGATAACTGCCTGGTGACTCAGAGATTGAAACATGGATATGGAGATAACTGCCTGGTGACTCAGAGATTGAAACATGGATATGGAGATAACTGCCTGGTGACTCAGAGATTGAAACATGGAACTGGAGATAACTGCCTGGTGACTCAGAGATTGAAACATGGATATGGAGATAACTGCCTGGTGACTCAGAGATTGAAACATGGAACTGGAGATAACTGCCTGGTGACTCAGAGATTGAAACATGGAGATGGAGATAACTGCCTGGTGACTCAGAGATTGAAACATGGAGATGGAGATAACTGCTGGTGATTCAGAGATTGAAACATGGAGATGGAGATAACTGCTGGTGACTCAGAGATTGAAACATGGAACTGGAGATAACTGCTGGTGACTCAGAGATTGAAACATGGAACTGGAGATAACTGCTGGTGACTCAGAGATTGAAACATGGAACTGGAGATAACTGCTGGTGACTCAAAGATTGGAACATGGAACTGGAGATAACTGCTGGTGACTCAGAGATTGGAACATGGAACTGGAGATAACTGCTGGTGACTCAAAGATTGGAACATGGAACTGGAGATAACTGCCTGGTGACTCAGAGATTGGAACATGGAACTGGAGATAACTGCTGGTGACTCAGAGATTGAAACATGGAACTGGAGATAACTGCTGGTGACTCAGAGATTGGAACATGGAGATGGAGGTAACTGGTGGTGACATGAAACCAGAAGAAATGAAGGATCTGGAGTGAGAAAGTAGAAAATGTGAGGACAAGCCAAAACATAATGACAAATCAAGAACCACTGTAAAATATACTGTCCAAAAAAAGAAAGGCATAGTTTATATATCCTTCACTTTTTATATGTTATGACAAAGATTTTTTTCCCAGGTATCTCAAACCAAACCAAAAATTGTTGCCAAGATATCAGGTTCATGATTTAGCATGAATTTTGCTATTCTCGTGTTTAGTCAGAACACAGTAGCTGCCCTTAATCACCCATTTTTTTACCATAACTCACGTTGCATTTATGGAAAAGTCGTGATTTTTGTGGTGAGCACAACTCACTTTCTACACAAATGAAACCCTATAAAAGGATGAGGTTACACAAACAAATTCAGTTAATTTTCAAGCAGACAATTGGCACGTCTATCGCAAAATTTACGAAACATTGCTATTGGTTGCCTGCAAGCAGGCAAAAGTCAAAGTCAGTATTTAAACGTGCAGCAGAGTACCATCAGTCGACTTTGGCACCATTTCCAAGCCACTGGCTCAGCTGAAGACCAGAACCACAGTGGATGGCCCAGGGTGACAACAGCAGCTGATGATCGCTTTATTCATTACCTCAGAAACAGGTTTACAACAGCTTCCTCAAGTGCCCAGTCATTACTTGCAGGACATCGTGTGTCTGATCAAACTGTTTGGAATAGACTATGTGAAGCTGGACTGGTGGCACGATGACCTCACAGAGGTCCTGTCTTAACAAGACGCCATCACCAAAATTGACTTGTTTGGGCCAACCAGCATTGGCCCTGGACAACTGACAATCAATTAATCTGGTTTAGTGATGAATCTTCCTTTCTGCTGCACTGCCATGATATGCAGAGAAGGGTCTACCATAGGCCAAATGAACGTTCTGGCCAAAATTGCGTTGATGAAGCTCTGCTGCACGGTGGTGGAGGTGTAATGGTATGGGGAATGATCACTTTCAACGGACGGAGTCCATTGGTGCAGACTGAAGGAGGCTTGAGAGCACAACGATACATCAATGAAATTCTTCAACCCCACGTCCTTCCATTTTTGGCTGTGCAAAGGACAACACCAGACCCCATTCTGCATGGTTCACCATACAGTTCCTGATTGCCAACAACATTCTCACCCTTTCCTGGCCATTCCTGTCTCCACAGATAAATGCCAAAGTGCTCAGTGAAAGTCATCATCATCACCAAAAGGACAAAAAAAATGTTGTCTTCAAAAGTCAAAAGTGAAGACAATGTTGGTGTGCTTCTATGACAGCAAAGGAGTTATTTACAAAGAATTTATTCCAGATGGACAGACTGTCACTGCCAAATTTTATTTAAGTATTTTGAAACGCCTCTTTAAAAGGATTCTCGTAGTCTGGCAGTTTTTTCCCTTCTTCATGATAATGCACCGGCTCATCGGGTGGTAGTTGTACAGGAATTTATGGCTCAAAAACAAATGTGTGTTCTCAACCATCCACCCTATTCCCCAGATTTGTTTCCCTGCGATTATTTTCTATTCCCAAAATTAAAGTTACCATTGAAAGGACGCTTCTTTGACGATATTGATGACATCCAAAGGGCTGTAACATTGAGTTTAAGGGCCATACCAACAGAAGAATTGCAGAGGAAGTTCCAGTGTTTGTTAGATCATGCCACTCGCTGTATCAATGCACAAGGGGCTTACTTTGAATAAAATACAATATCGTCAAAGATATCTTCAACTGTTGTTTATTTTATTTTTTATGTAATTAGTCTCATTACTTAATTGTTGGACCTTGTATATTTAAAACTTAATAATTAAATGCTTTCTGATCTGCTGAGAACAGAACACATACATACAGTGCAGTAACTAGGAAAAATATCAAGTCACACACTATCTGCTTTCCTCCAGAACCCTATAGTGTCAATTGGGCAAAAAGATATCTTTACAGTGCTTGGAAGTTTGCTGCCTTTAAGGATTATTAACAAACAGATGATAAATAAACTGGGAAAGATTCAATAAATACCATAGACAGTCAGAATAACAAATGAAGAGGTCCTTAAGGAAGCTTCGGAACAATAGAAAAACTAGTTAAAATTCTAAGAAAAAGACAGTCAAAATTTATTGGACATGTCATGAGAAGTTACAGAACTTAGTAATGTCTAGAAAATTCAAGGGAAAATGGAGGAGAAGAAAGTCAAGAGAAAAATATCTCCGTAGTATGACCAAATGGCATGGAAAAAGAAGAACCTTGGAAACATCAAGGACAGGACATTATGGACAAGCATGACTGCCATTTCTATCTAGCATGACTGCCACTTCTATCTAGCATGACTGCCACTTCTATCTAGCATGATTGCCACTGCTATCCAGCATGATTGCCACTGCTATCTGGCATGATTGCCACTGCTATCCAGCATGGCATACAATGCATGCACAACATATACTATGTACGTTTTCCCTCTCCATCTCCTGCACAGATAGCCTCCCCCTGTTTGGTCATGTACATGGATAAACTGTCCATGAAATATGATCTTTTCACTTACATCCGCCAAAGAACAAGAGTCACTGGCATCAAAGCTCCTCCTCCGGTGTGGTCTAACCCGATGTGGACTTTGGATCCTGCACCTTGGAATACTCACTCTGGAAGACAATATAATGTAATATATAATTAATGCCCTCTCTGTTTCTGATCATATGGTCGAGAAGAATCAATGGAGTTCCATGTTTCAACAGATCTAATAAGGGAAAGTCAGTCCAAACAACGGAAGTCAGTCCAGACAGTGGAAGTCAGTCCAGACAGTGGAAGTCAGTCCAGACAACAGAAAGTCAGTCCAGACAATGGAAAGTCAGTTCAGACAATGGAAAGTCAGTTCAGACAATGGAAAGTCAGTCCAGACAACGGAAAGTCAATCTAGTAAACAGAAAGTCAGTCCAGACAAAGGAAAGTCAGTCCAGACAACAAAACGTCAGTCCAGACAACAGAAAGTCAGTCGAGACAATTTCAGCTTAGATAAAATAAAAGTCAACCTTATAAATATTAACCCAAAACCTGAAACGCTGCTCATATTTTCTTGGTAGATGTATGACTATTATAACAAGAAGGCAGTCTACATTGCTGGAAGTTAGGAAACTGGTCAACAAAGTCATGAAACTGCAATATCATAAATAAACTGAGTTATAAAGAATTATAATAAATAACCAAACCGAAATAAAACAAATAATTAAATAACTCCTTAAAAGATATATATCATCAAAGTATAACCTGTACCTTTAAGAAAACACATGAAATACATTATTTAGACTTCTTCTTCTTCTTCGTTCACTTCTACCACCAAAAACCGCACTGTGAACCTACTGAATTCACGCCTGTGGTCCTCGTTAGGTCCCGTGGTCCCCTGTGTGGTCCAAAATAGACCACACGAGATCCACGAAAGGACCACAAGGGATTCAGAGTATCACAGTGCTTTAGCCTATATTCTTGGTGGGTCTCGGAAGCGGGATTGCGTGACACCGTGGTTTTTATTGCACCAGTTTAGTCTAGGGTTGGACTTTCTCACCGGAAGACCTCGACGTGTTTAGGATATCAGTGCATCCCCGCTGGGTGAGAGGTGGTAGCCCACCCAGGCCAGAGTTGGACTTTCTCACCGGAAAACCTCGACGTGTTTTGAGATACCCGTGTATCACCGCCAGGTGAGAGGTGGTTGCCCATCCAGTCCAGGGTTGGACTTTCTCACCGGAAAACCTCAGCGTGATTAGGATACGCAAACATCCCCGCCGGGTGAGAGGTGGTTGCCTATCTAGACTTCCCTGGTCCAGTGTCTCCGACTTCAGCCGCTACCCTTCCTAGTTGTGACCAGGATGGAGCTTTTGTCCAGGAGGACGAATCCTCGCCACTAGTGACTTCTACCCCTGGGTTGAGCCGGTTTAGGCATTATCCCAGTATGGGCGTGTTTGGGACGGGACCGACCTCTAGAGCAGAGGTACTGTGACATGCATAGCCTTCAAGATTCACCCCTGGTATGAGCCGGTTTAGGCAAAATTCACCAGTATGGGTGTTGATCAGGCGTGACAGACCTCTAGAGCGGAGGTGGCATGACATGTCTAGCCATCAAGTTCCACCCCTGGTGTGTGCCGGTTTAGGCATATTTCACCAGTGTAGGTGTATTTCGGACGTGGGCGGCCTCTAGAGCAGAGGTGCCGTAGTATAGCTCTCGTAGCGATACTACTGGACATACTGGTTAAACTTCACTTTCCACCACCTTTTCCCATCGCCTCCGCACAGCAACCTTTATTTCTTTGCCTGCATTTACTTCCTTAACCGGGAGGAGCTTCACTCCACGCGCGGCATTTGAAGAGTCAAGCCAGCAGTGTCTTAACCTCTGGGACAAGCCGGTTCATGCATTTCACCCAACATGACTGCACTCAGGACGTGGCCGACCTCCAGACCAGAGGTGCCGTGATTTGACTGTTTGCTTCGTTTTATCCTTTCTACCACCCTTTCCGCAGTGATGCTGCGCGGCAACCTCATTTGCAAATTTCTTCATTGGCCGGGAGGAGCACCGCTCCATGCACGGCAGTTGAAGATCTCGCCAACAGCGATTATTTAGACAAAAAGAAAAAAAAAAAAATCTCTCAAAATTACTGGCTCCCACTGTCAATGATACGCATATGTATAATAACAAATTAACAATGTTTTATCTCATTGAATCAACATTTTAAAGTGATTTTTAACAAACTCTTACCGGACAAACCTTGGGCTGTATTCAGAAGGTGTTTTACTCTTTTTTGTACGGGAACGGCCCCTGACATCATCATCAAAGAGATCTGGCTTCAGAGACTCAGGAAAAAGTCTCTCATTAATTACGAATGGCTCCACTTCTGAAAAAAATATAATGTTTCAACAATCACAGGTTTCTGTGGGGTTAACTCTAGTAAATTCTGATTCCCATTCTTACACTGATAAGAAAATTTTCCCCAACTACAAACAACACTGGTGGCCTGGTTAGCTGAGTGGTTAGGCGCTCGGTTTACTAATCTGGTGGTACAGGGTTCAGTCCCAGCAGTGGGATTTTCTCTGGTACACACACACACACACACAAAAAAGATCCAGCATAACCTGTTCATTTTCAAGATGTTTATAATCTGCTGTTAAGTTCAGTGTTCCTTCTAGCTCTCCATTCCCCACTACTGGCCCCAATGATTCTTCTTAGTATCTTGTTCTCAAAGGCCTGTAACTGTTGTTCATCTTTGTTTTCATAAATCCCATTTATTTTTGGAAGATATCTAAAATGTATGTGTATGGAACCAAAATAAAAACTTTTCTTTGCTGGTTGTTGATTGGTCAATCAGTCAGTCCTTTGTGGAACTTTGCCTCCCGAACAGTTCTCCTGCAGGCCTCTCAGTTATAAGCAAGATAGCCTGCTGCTGAAGCATCCATTTGCAGAACATCAACGATGTCTTGCAGCCATCTTCGCCTTGGTCTTCCTCTCTTTCTTTTTCCCATTATGTGCCCTTCCAAGACGGTTTTCTCTAGATTATAATGATGTTTAATGTGTCCAAAATATTTAAGTTTTCTCTCTTTTATCTTCTTTACTAGCCAACCTTCTTCAATATTAAGTTCTTGTAGTATGGATATATTTGTTCTTTTCTGTGTCCATATCTGAAGAACTCTTCTGTAGCATTTACATTCAAAGGCATTTATGTGTTTCTCAGCTGTTTTGTTAAGTGTCCAGGTCTCACGGGCACATGTTGAGATGGGAAAGATGCATGCCCTTAAAAATCTTATTTTTGTAGTTCTGTCTGTTCCTCTCCACAGATTCTTTGTTTTACTTTCTGAAGAGCGATAGATGTCCTGTTAAATTCTCTCATTGTATCTCCATTATTAGTTAGTAGTGATCCAAGATATTCAAAACTTTCCACCTCTTCCAATTTTTCCTCATTGATACATATATCAGCTGCCTTATTTGTTTTGTCAGTTGTCATCAATTTAGTTTTCTTCGCAGTAAGATAGAGGTTTTGCTCTTCATTGTTCTTACAGACTGACATAATTAGTGTTTTTCCTTTTTTTGTGTTGTGAACGGTAATAGTGTGTCATCAGCGTATCTAATTTCTGGTATTTCATAACCTCAAATTTTTATGGCATCATAATATTCTTTGTCTACATCTTCTCTAACATTCCTCATTATATTTTCAGTATACAAGTTAAATAAGTAAGGTGGCAATATGTACCCCTGACGGACCCCCTGTTTTATGTCAAACCAAGTTGTTTCACCATTTAATCTTACTGCTGCTTGTTGGTCTAGATACAGCAGTGATGTTAATTGTATCAAATGTGTTGGAAATCCCATTTTTTCCATTATTTCCAAAAGTTTCTGGTCTTGTATACTTTTCTGAATCTATACATATATAAAAATGAATGTGTGGGTGTATATATGTTCCAGCATCAAGCTGGAACGCCTGAAGCAATTTCAACCAAACATGGCAAACATATGACTTACAATATGGACAAGGTATGGTGGGGGTTAGATCATCCATAGGACCCCTGGTGGGGCCTGGGTGGTGGGTGTGGGATTGCAACTGACTGATAGAAACATACCCTACTGAATGACAGGAATTAACTCCCGTGATATTTATGCCTGCTTTGGATTGTCAGCTGTGACGGACAAAGGTCAGCCAACACAAATCGATGATGTTATATCTGCTGAGCTGCAGAACTGTTGGCACTGATAACGAGAAAAATGATTCACGGAGCAGATTTCTGATTCATGACAGACACCCTACTGTTTTTCACATCAGCGTCCATTTAGAAAATGGTCAGAGTGTTTATTTCATACCAGGGAGCACATTCTAGAATCTTCTAGAAGGCTGTGGATATGAATGTGATCTTGGACTCATGATGTTCGAGAAACTCCAGCACTTACCCGAATCTTAGATGGTCGTATATAAGGCAAGCGAATTCGGCAAGTCTTCCAGTTTATAATCTTTCATGGAATGTAACAGTGTCACTTCGCTCTTTTACTTGATTCTATAATTCTACAGTGACATTGTTCAGTTTGGATCAAATTTATTACTACTCTTCTACTTCTGTGAAGAGCTTTCTACACTGATGTAAGTACTTCATGATTTTAAATTTGTTATTTCCTTATGTTTATACTAGATTAGCTTTTCACTGTAATTTGTATTGTAACAGGTTCATTCATTAATACTTTTTTTTTATCTCTGTGATGAGTTTTATATTTCTACATTGATATAAGTACGTCATGATTTGAAATTTTCATTTTGTTATTTTTTTAAATGTTTTTTTATTAGCTTTTTATTATATTCTATACTTCATAATTTTAAATGTTAATTTTGTTTTCTCATTATCTTTAAATTAGCTTTCTATACTAGATTTCATAGCTTTTTTGTATTTTTTTTACAGATGCCAGCACACAAACGTAAGGCGATTGGCTGCGTGGAATCAAAGGCTAAAAAAAATGAAACAACAGCGTAAACAAGAAACTCCCGAGGAGAAGATTAGAAGACTTGCGATGTTGCGAGAGAGCTACACATCTAGAGCCTCAGAGACTGTACAACAGCGTGAGGCCCAACTACAGGATATGAAGGAGAGAGCTACTACATCTAGAGCCTCAGAGACTGTACAACAGCGTGAGGCCCGACTACAGGATATGAAGGAGAGAGCTACTACATCTAGAGCCTCAGAGACTGTACAACAGCGTGAGGCCTGACTACAGGATAAGCGAGATAGAGCCAGACGATCACGGACTGCACAACATGTGAGCTTAGCAATGGAAGGATTCCACTATGATCCACATAAAGATTACTCGCAGCATCCATCAGAAAAATGGAAATGTTCCATTATATCATGCCAAAAAGTTTAAATCAGAGTCTCCTGGTATGTGCTGCAAAAATGGGAAAGTAAAACTCTGCCAATTGGAACCACCACCACATGAACTTTTGACTTACACATCAGAGTCAAAGTATTTTCTGCGTAACATCAAAAAATACAACTCATGTTTCCAAATGACATTGTTCGGCACCATAAATGTTGTTGAACAGACCGGATTTCCACTGACATTCATGGTTTTGAGTTAAATTAATAATATAGTGCGACATTACTTTATAATTTGTATACTGTAGTTAAATACCTGTAAATAAACTTACTTCGACTTCACACTATAGACAGACTTCATTCATTTTCCTGTCTAACAGAAGATAGTGTTCGTGTATAATGGATGTTGGTTGTTAGATTTAGAGTTAAACAACTACTGGCATAATTATCTCTCATTTGGCCTGTTATGTATCATGTTCATCTCCAATACAGTAGGCAAATAATAGTAATAGTTTAAATAGTTAAACAATTCACTGGTATAAATTTATACAGTCCAGTAAATGTAGTGCCCCAGTCATCCAGGTGTAGAAACTGGTACCTGACTTCTTCTGGAGTTGGGGAAGGAAAGGTGGCCAGGAAATCACCGAGCAACGCCGGGTAATCAGCTAGTAGTCTATAAAAGATAAAATATAGATTCACATTAAATTCTCTGCTTTTCTCTATTATTAATCTTATATTGAATATATGATCTCTTGATCCTCTTCCTTGTCTGAAATCAGCTTGGACCATATTGACTTCTTCTATTTTCTTATGAAGTCTACCCATTATGATTTTTAACAGAATTTTACTGGCATGACTAATCAGGGCAACAGTTGGTCAATCAGAAGTGCTAAATTCTCCATGTAAGAAATCAGAAACAATGACTTAACATCTAAGCCACTGATGTAGAGCTATAAAGTTAGAAAATGCATTTGCCAAATGAGTGACCCAGATTCTATTCTTGGTAGATACTTTTTTTATTTTACTGGAATCCTTCCATTGCTAAGCTAACATGTTGCACAGTCTGTAATCGTCTGGCTATATCTCTCTTATCCTGTAGTCACGCTGTTGTACAGTCTCTGAGGTTCTAGATGTAGAAGCTCTCTCCTTCATATCCTGTAGTCGGGCCTCACACTGTTGTACAGTCTCTGAGGCTATAGATGTAGTAGCTCTCTCCTTATTATCCTGTAGTCAGGCCTCACAATGTTGTACAGTCTCTGAGGCTATAGATGTAGTAGCTCTCTCCTTATTATCCTGTAGTCGGGCCTCACAATGTTGTACAGTTTGGTATCTGCTTTCACCAACTCTCAAAAGTACATTATGCTTAACTGGATCCGATTAACCAAATTTTAATCTGACTTTTAGTTTTACATTCCATCAATTGATATTGGACAGACAACCAGGTAGATAAAATGATGGACAATCAGAGTGTACTAAGTACCCGGGTAACACCGGGTAATCTGCTAATATCTTTTATAAACTAATTTTCTGTTGAAACAAAAATGAATTATCACACAGCTGCTCTAACAGCATAAGAATAAATAGCATTTTGACTATAACACAGTGCCATAATCAAAATGTACAAAATTAGTTTCTATGGCACAGAAAATATGAACTTTTCTACCTGGATAGTTCTGTTACAAGTACAAAAGTAAAACTAGACAACTTACTTGTTTCTTTATGAACTTCATCTGTCTCTGGTAAGTCCACCAGTGTGTGGGGTCCTCTGTTAACATATGGAGCAATTTAGTCATGGAGAAGTCACATCACAGAAAGTACATCAGCATAATGTACATCACAGAGTTTCAACATCACTTCTTTGAGGGTTATACCAAAAGTCAAGAGCAAAATAAATTTTTTAAAAAATCAGAATTTATAGATACAGAAAATATAAATATATCACCTTAACTGCATCCTTTTCTTCACTTTTCAACATAATCTCCATTTTTCTGCACACATTTTTCCCATCGCTCCGCAAGTTTAAAAACACCCGATAGAATTCTGTTCCAGCTGACCAACGGCACAGATGCACTGCTTTCTGGACGTTCTCTCCTGTGGGAACCAGCAGGCACGAACTTTTCTATAATCTAGGGTTTCAATCATTTCCTATACCGCACTGTGTCCAATTCCAAGATTTACAGTGATTTCAGATACTGTGACACGTCTGTCTTCTTTAATGATGTCGTCAACCCTTTCCACATTACGTTCAATGGAGGCAGTTCGAGGGCGACCGCTGGGAGGCATATCTTAGATGCTCATGTTTCCATCTTTGAAATGTTTCACCCACCTCCTAACACTGCTAGCACCCATACACACATCTCTATAAGCAAGCTGAAGTCTTTGGTGAATTTCAACAGCAGGGATTTCCTTTTTAACGAGGAACTCAATAGCAGCACATTGACAAAATGAAACTTCAGCACCTGCCATTTTGTTTATCCTCTGCGTGGTCACCTGACACGTGATGGTGATGTCATGTGAACTTTACATGAAGTGCAAAGGATGCAAATTAAGGTGATACATTTATATTTTCTCTACCTTTATAAAAAAAGTTTGCTCACGACTTTCGGTATGACCCTCATACATTCACAGTGTGAGCAAGTTTCAACATCACTTCTGCATTCACAATGTGAACAAGTTTCAATATCACTTCTACATTCACAATGTGAGCAAGTTTCAATATCACTTCTACATCCACAATGTGAGCAGTAATACTGAATTCACACTGAACTAATTGTAACTATGAAAATAAGATTCTTCAGTTATTACACACTGAAAGCAATTTTCACAACTTCTTCAATAAATTGGCTCATGGTTATAAAATGGATATGTTAAAACATACTTAAATAGAATATGTTACAATACATTCACTGTTAAAAACATTTAAATAAGGTATGTTAAAATATATTTCAACAATGTATGTTAAAATATATTTAAATAAAATATGTTAAACATATTTAAATAAGTATGTTAAAGCATTTTTTAAAATGTCATGACCTTGTGAAACATTATTTTCTAACTTCTATGACAAGCATTGAAGATAGTCTTTCTTTCTTTGGCATGTTTGTGTGTATTTGTCTACAAGATGTGTATGTGATTGTGTGTGAGCTTGTCTAGATGATATGTATGTATGTGTGTATGTGCATGTGTGTGTGCTTGTCTAGAAAGTGATGTATGTGTGCATGTTTGTCTAGGACTGTATGTGTGTGTGTAAAGAAAATAAAACTGGCTCAACAATACTAAAACCAGAAGTAGAAAAGGCCATGAGAACAATGAAACATGGTAAAGCTACTGGCTTGGACAATATCAGCATAGAAATGTTAGAAGCCCTAGAAGAATTTGGAATAGAGAAGACCACAGATTTGTGCAGTGATGTATACAACAGATGATACCTACCACAGGACTTGAAAACTTCAATATTTACAGAACTACCAAAAAAACCAAACTTAGTAGCATGCACTGACCTTAGAACCATCAGTTTAATGAGCCATGTGTGACAAGGATATTATGTCAAATCATTTTAGAGAGAATCAGAAGCAACATAAATATGGAAATCAGTGATCATCAATTATCCTATGATTTAGAATAAATAGTGGAACAAGAGAAGCGATATTCATCATTAGGATGATAACTGAAAAGTATATGGAAATTTTTAAAAAAGCCATTTATGCTTGTTTTATAGATTGCACAAAAGCCTTTGACAGAGTCAGGCACGAACAGCTGATGGAATGTCCGAAACAGATTAATGTTGATGGCAAGGACATCAGGAAAATAAGCAAGCTGTATTGGGAACAGACTGCAGTTGTGCCATCCAACACAAACTACTCAACACCAACTGATATAATGAGAGGGGTCAAACAAGGATGTGTCCTTTCTCAATGCCTGTTTACCCTTTACACAGAGAAGGTATTCAAAGAAACTAGTGAGATGCCTGGAATATCAATCAATAACCTAAGATATGCGGATGACACCGTGCTGATGGCAGAGAACCAAAAAAGACCTACAGAATCTAGTGACATGAATAAATGATGAAAGTCAAAAGTACGGACTGCAAATAAATATCAGAAAGGCAAATGTCATGGTAATAATCAGCGGAGAAGAAAGAAAGCCAGCACTAAACATAAAAATAAATGGAGAACTACTGGAACAGGTTAAATGCTTCAGGTATCTAGGGCACACGATAACAGAGGATGGAAAATGTGAAGCAGAAATTAACAAAAGAATAGGTTTGGCAAAAGCACCTTCAGCAGAATGAAGAAGATCTTTACATCAAAACAAATATCACATCAAATGAGATTATGTATTGTAAAATGCTGCATGTATTCAATATTCCTTTATGGTGTAGATGCCTGGACCTTGAATAAGGCAACAGAAAAGAAAACCGAGGCCCTTCAAATGTGGATATACAGAAGAACAGGACATATTCCACGGATAGAAAAGAAAACAAACAAGGAAGTGCTAAATCAACTAGAAGTGAAAAGAGAAAAATCATAAAAACAAGATGGCTAAGATACTCTGGACATGTCAAAAGGCACAATACTATACTGAAGACCCTTCTTGAGGGAAAATAACAAGAGTATGACTGTGATATAGATGGGTGGACAACATCAAGAGATGGACAGGGACAAGCTTGGCTGGGTGTTCTACGAAGACAAGAAACTGAGCAGAGTGGAGATGTATTGCAGCCAACCTTCCGTGGGGAGACGGCAAGAAATGATGAAGATTATGTGTATTGGGAGAAGGTGTGTCTGATGTAAGGAACAAAAACGATTTAAAATGGGAAAGATGAGAAAATACAACTCAAAGTCCTACCAGAGCCCAATGCGTGCGATGAAATGCCCCCCAGACTCCTGAACACTTACTATAGACCTGCACCATATATACAGAGTCCAGGTATGCCCCCAAGAAAGAAGCATGCAGAAGAAACTCTGGGATTCCTACAAAGACCTCCTGCTGACAGTAGGATTCATGAAGTCAACTCAGCTCCCTGTTTAGAAAGCTGAGCACATATGAAACTGAACAAAGAAGAAGACTAGCCAGAATTTATCTAACAATGACAGCCAAATGAAACAAACATAATAAAACCAAGAAATAATGATGTTAAAGATGGCAAACTGTCAAAGTAGGCTGAGAGAAAAAAGTAGGCAGAAACAAACTAAAAGTGGTGCTATGCAGACGAGTTGGTTCATCATCAGTCTTCTGTATTCCCAAAGGAGCATAAGGCATGTCTTTCCTGCTTCCTTTAGTCCTCAATGGCCTATCCTTCTTTTCTTTCCCTTGAGGTGTCCAAGTCAAGAAGGTATGGGGTGTCTTGCTTTTTTCCATTCATAATATGTGGCCTAGCCATTTTCAATCAATCAATCGTCGTGCCATGTGGCATAGGCGATAATTTCTCTCCACAACTCTCTGTCTTTAGACTTGATTATGAGATCTGCTGGTGACTTTCTTCCTAGCCATATTGACAGCTCATCCAGTAACTTCTCTCTCTGTCTTCCTCTGTCTCTTCTTCCCTCAATTTTTACACTTGCCACAATGTGTTTCAATTTTCCTCTTCTCAGAAAATGTCCTACAAATCTTGCTTGCCTGCCTCTGATCTTTGCAGTAATTTGCCTTTTAACTCCAGTCTCTCTTAAGACTTCTTCATTGGTTTTCTTAGCTGTCCATGGTACCTTCAAAATCCTTCTTATGAACCATATTTCCATGGCCTCCATTTCTTGCTGTGCTCTCTTATTCATGGACCATGCTTCACATCCATAAAACAAAATTGGCTCGAAGTAACATTTAAGTACTCAGAATCTTGTTACCATTGATATGAATCTGTTGCACACGATGTTTCTCATTTTCTGGAATGCCGACTTGGCCTGAGCACACTTGCTTTTTATTTCATTGTGACATTTCCCATCAGCTGTTATAACCATTCTGAAGTACTTGAATCTATCAACTTGTTTCAGTTCTGTGCCACAGATGGTAATGCTACATTTTGGTGGTATTCTTTTCTTTGAGATGACCATCACTTCAGTCTTCTTTTTGTTCAGGCTGAGACCTTTACTTGTACTTTCCTGAACCATGATGTCCAGAAGAGCCTGTAGTTCCTCTTCACTTTTAGCAATCAGAACTGTGTCATCTGCACATCTTAAGTTGTTAACTGATATTCCTTGCAAGCTCTCTATATTTCTCATTATGTTTTCGCTGTACAAGGAGAAGAGGTCAGGAGATAGAACATATCCTTGAATAAAATATCTTTGTTTTTTGACTTCTTTAGTAATGTTCTCAATGCCCATTTGTTTGGTCATTTCCTCATTTGTCAATGTTCTTTCCAGTGTGTTTTTTTTTTAGTTCGGGATTTTCCTAAGTCTTCAAATCCTCTTAATCTGCTGTTGATTCTATGACTAATTCTCCATATTTTGGCTGCATATAATACAATGGGGCATTGGCTACATCAGTAAAATGGATGATTCAATACTTACTCCATGTAAAACTGGTTGCTGCATTCGTCTTTGTAAGCCTTCCTAAAATCCCTCAGCTCATTGAAAAAACTCTCAGACTGGTCCATTAATTCTGAGTCATTGTCCAACAAAGCTGCGATCCAGTCGTAGCCGAGCAAGCGCTGGTCTGGCGCAGCTTCCTGAACTTTTCTTGATGTGTTGTTCTGGAATGGTCAAAGTACATGAAAATATGAAAAAATGCATTCACTGACTACAAGATTTCACGTTAAAAAAGTATTTATTTCTTGATCTTTTTCATCAAAATATAAAAATGACAACTTTAATATTGATTTTATAGCATATCATGAGCAGGGCATTAAATTTACCGAGTTCCATAAACGGACTTAGTCTTGGGTTTGTGGCTTTAAGGAATTTCAAGAAATAAAATGATTTACTTTCTGTTGCTTCTGAACATTGCTAAATATTGTAAATGTCACTTCTCTTGAAGTAAATTCACTTTAATTAACCTGACTAACTTTTCTAAGTTCAAATATGGGACACTCAATTTGTGTGTGCGTGTGTGTGGGGAATGACTGAAATTAAATTTACATTTAATAAATTTTAATCAGTAAACTATGCTTACAAATTTACTTACAAACGTACCAATCAGGCCTATTTGTTGTACTTCTCTACAGAGTGAATTTTCTTTAAAATGGCAACATTTTGCCTGAGATAATTGAAAATTCTGGATATTTTTGAACATGCAGGGATCAAAGATGAGAATAAAAGACAATAAATTTGGGACGTGCTTAAAAAATGGGATATTTAGGCATCCTGAGTGAAATAATGATTCCCTGGACAAGTTCTTTAAATATGGGACAGTTGGTCATTTCATTTCAATGGACAGGATCTAGAATTATGAACCATGACTGCTAAGACTGCTTGCTAACTAAAACTCACCCTTCTGCTAGAAATGCTGTTGTGCAGGCTGTATGATGTGGAGTTAAGGAGTGATTTAGGTTTGATCGTTGTGTCTCTGATGAAAGTGTTCAGCTTACGATTATTTCCATCATCCTCAAGCTGCTCCCTGAAACTCTGAACATTCTCATTCACAGTTTGATGAGATTTGAGGACATGGTCAATTTTAGCATGTGTTTTATGAAAATCTATTCTTGCGTCAGCGTTACTGGTACGTGCTCTATTTTTCTGTCTTTGTGAAGACTGCTCTTTTATCTTATTTTGTGCTTCAACATTATCATGCGAGCCACAACTTTTGTTCTTTTCTGATTCTAAATGTGAGATGTTTTCTGAGTCGACATTAGAATAGCTAAAGTTTAGCTGTCGTTCGTTGTTTAAATCTCTCAGCTCGTCAGCACTAAGTTGGGTGGGTACAATCACATGTCTGTCAATGAGCTGACGTCTACGCTGAGTGTTGGGTGTGGCTGGCTGGCACGAGGAAGATATCACAGTATCATTATCATCATCAACTGATGACTGAATTCTCTTACAACTTTCACTCTGTGTGGACAGTGGTTTTGTAGCACTGCCATGTTTAGAAGACAGCTTGGGTTGATCATCTGTCTTATCTATTAACAAATTTTGTATGTTTTTGTCATAATTTTCTTTATCCTTCACCATATCACTTCTACTTGCATTTGTAACCTTGACCTTGCTAAACCTTTCTGTGTTATGCTGTGTAGCACCCAGAAGTTTTTTCCGTGCGTAAGTCATCTCTGACAAGACACTGCCACTGTTGTCTGAGGTGGTCCCACTTTTAGCAGCATTTTCATCAAGCCTTAAATGAGCAGCTATTTCACTGTTCAGCTGTTTCTGGGACTGCTGCAGTTGCTGTAGCAAGGACTGGCACTCAGTTCGAAGTTGTGATTCCATCTTTTACACTCTGGAAGCTCAAGCTGTCACACACTGGAATATAAAAATCACTCGCTAAAGCTCTTCTGATGAGTCATGAATAGCATGGAAAGATTTGAAAGAGATTTAGACATAATGTGATCTTTAAAATGTCATTATAATGGAAGAAGCAGTAAAGGATTTCCATTTTCTTCAACATGAAATTAGTGCATTTTCTGAACTTTGCTGACCTCTGCCAAAAGTGCTCGAGTCCGACATTTTCTGTGAGCAGATTTATGTTATGCTGGAAAACTAGAAAATGTAAAGATGGAAATGGAAAGGATGAAGATCAACATATTAGGAATGAGTGAAGTTAGATGGACAGGTGCGGGGAAGATAAACTCAGATAAATATACAATAATATATTCAGGAAGTGAGAAACATGAACGAGGAGTAGGAATTATATTTGATGAACAAACGGCAAGGACAATTGTAGGATATTTGAACATCTCGGACCGAGTCCTGCTAGCCCAACTGAAAGGACAACCAATAAACATAAATATTATACAAGTGTACGCTCCAACATCTGAAAGCTCTGAAGAAGATTTACAGCTATTTTATAATGACACAGAGACAGCACTAAAACACACAAAGTCACATGAAGTTACCATAGTCATGGGAGATTTTAATGCCAAAGTTGGTAAAGGAAGAACTTCAGACATCGTTGGTGACTATGGACTGGGGGAGAGGAATGACAGAGGTTATAAATTAATTGAATGGGCAAGAATACACAGCATGGTTGTAGGAAACACCTGGTTTAAACAACATCCTCGAAGACTGGCAACGTGGTGCAGTCCAGACAAAAAGACTTTTAACCAGATAGACTACATATTAATCAACAAACGATTCCGCAATGCATTACCGACAACAAAAACCATGCCAGGAGCTGACTGCAATAGTGGCCATGATCCACTCTGTGGAAAAGTTAGAATAAAACTAAAGAAAGCAGGCAGAAAAGTGAGAAACATCAAACTGAATACAGAACTTCTTAAAAATGACCAAGAACTGAGAGAACAATACAAAGTTATTATAACAAATAGATACAATGCAATAGCAAAGATAAATAGTATAGATGAACAATGGGCAATGTTAAGAGATTCTATCCACCAAACTGTTAAGGAGATAATACCACCAAAAAAAGAAGCCCCTAAAAATAAATGGATGACAGACGACATCTTAGGACTGATGGACAAGAGGAGGAGGAGTAAAAATAACGAGAAAAAATATAACAAGATAAATAAAGAAATAAGACACAAATGCAGAGAAGCAAAAGAAGTGTGGTTAAATGAGCAGTGCAGACAGATAGAGGACTCTCATATTAAAGACAGCAAAAACATGCACAAACGAATTAATGAACTCACAGGCAGGAAAACAGAATATACCACAGGATGCCTGAAATCGAAAGAAGGTAAAATGTTAATGGGAAAAGAAGACGTTGTGGACAGGTGGACAGAGTATATCGGTGAGCTATATGGAGGAGAAAGACCAGAATTAACACCAGATACTGAAAACTGTGAGGGACCACCAATACTTGAAGATGAAATCATAGATGCCATCAAACACATGAAGAAAGGAAAAGCGACTGGGCCTGATAATATAACAATAGAAGAAATAGAGGCACTACAGGAGACAGGAATAAAAATAATAACAAAGTTACTGAATGACATTTACAATAGTGGTTATATTCCCAGTGACCTGATTAAATCCACGTTTATAGCACTACCAAAGAAACCAGGTGCAAAGGAATGTGACGACCACCGGACTATCAGCCTCTCATGTCACATAACGAAGCTACTTCTGAGAATCATTATGAGAAGAGCAAAGAAAAAGATAAAAATGGAAATAGCAGATGAACAGTTTGGATTTGTTGAAGGAAAGGGAACACACAATGCCATTTATGCTTTACGAACACTAACAGAAAGAGCTTTAGAAGTACAGAAAGATCTCTACTTATGCTTCATTGATTACACCAAGGCATTTGACAAGGTGAAACATAATGAAATTATTAAAATGCTTGAAGACATCAATATAGACGGCAAGGACCTGAGGATTGTAAAACATCTATACTGGCAGCAAGAAGCAGCAGTTCGAGTTGAAAATAGAATTGGAAAATATCAACCTATAAAACAAGGGGTGCGACAAGGATGTGTACTATCTCCAGACCTTTTTTCTCTGTATAGCGAGAATATTCTAAGAACAATCATCACAGAACCAGGCATAAAAATTGGAGGATACAATATTAACAACCTTCGGTATGCTGACGACACAGTACTGATAGCTGAGAACCAACAAGACCTGCAAAATCTCTTGGATAAAGTCGTCAAAGAAAGTCAACAGAAAGGCCTTACTTTGAACATCAAAAAGACAGAGACTATGGTTATATCTAAGAAACAGAATCCACCAACATGCAGTATTAAATTAAACGGAATTGTTCTAAAGCAGGTGCAGAAATTCAAATACCTTGGAGCAGTAATAACTTCAGATGGGAAATGCAGAACAGAAATTAGGAACAGAATAGGCCAAGCAAAGACTGCATTTCAGAGAATGAGAAACATATTAGCCAACACATCCTTATCAATGAATGTTAGAAAACGAGTCCTAAAATGCTATATTGAACCTATCTTGTTATATGGAAGTGAATCATGGACAATAGGCAAGTCTGCACAAAAATCATTGGAAGCAGCAGAAATGTGGTTTATTAGAAGAATGTTGCGAATCCCCTGGACAGCAAAAATAACTAATGAAGAATGTATGAGAAGAGCTGAAGAGACAAAAAACCTTGTCAAAAAGATAAGAGAGAGACAATGTACTTTCATAGGACATGCAATGAGAAGAGGGGGCATTGAAAATATTATAACAACAGGAAAAATAGAAGGAAGAAGATCAAGAGGAAGACCAAGAGAAATGATACTGGACAGTCTGACGGGATGGTGTGAGAGGAGATCACCAACTGAGCTGATGGCCTGCATAAGGATCGCGTACTCTGGAGAAGCATAATAGCCAACGCCAGTCGGCACGGCACATGATGATGATGATGATGAGATTTATGTTTAAATATAACATTTATATGTTATATGTTTAAATATAATATAAAAATGTACAAATTTTTATGTTTACAGTAAGTTAAATTTTTGGAAAATATTAAAAAATCTCTAATTAAAAGTTTGAAAATTTGTTGAATTTTTCTGTTGGATGTCAAGATAATGATGAACATATTTTAAAATGTCATGTGAACTTTCTGTACTACACTTTGGGGAGTGGGCTACAGTGCTTGATTCAGTTTCTGGCAGGGATCCAAGAAGCAGGTTATGAGAAACATCTTTCACTATCCCATTAGCAAGGCTGGAAAGTGCAACAATCTTAAAGCCGTATAAAGAGGTGTGATAGGTCTTTGTCACTTGTGTTTTGTTATAAGATTCTGGTTATGTATGCTTTGTCTATGATAAGATCATCACTTTTGTCCGTGATAAAGTATTGGTCACTTATGTTTTGCCCGTGTGTCTTTGTCACTTGTTTTGCTGTCCCTGATAATGATTTGATTCTGCTGTTCAATATGTTTGCTCACAGGAAAAGCTTGAGACATGACACAGAATTCTGAGATATGAATATTTCATTCAGATGAAATAACTAACAAAACAAACAAAAAATATTTTGAGAAAGCTTCAAAGTGCAGAAAATGAACCAATTCACAACAATGTTTCCTTATTTATTCTTTATAATACTGATTCCTCTTTAATGTGTTTGTGCTGAAGGTTTGTTAACTTTTGTGAAATAACTGAACAGCAGCCGAAGAACTCATTAAAAAAATCGAAAACTGAATCACTGTATAAGCATCGTCATGTCATTTTTTTAAAAAGTGGTATACACTGAATAAGCATAATTGTTCTTGGGAGCTACAACAGTGGTTTCCCATTGCCTTCTGTCGGTTTGTGTACGGACTCTCCACTAGCCTTTGGACTCCCTGTCCTACCCACAAGGCAGCGGGAGCGAGAGGTTTTAAGGCACCTCTTACCTGCCTGGTATTCCCTTCACTGAGCACCTTAAGCACTTTATAGGAGTAGTAGAGCCACCTACTACCCCACCTCGCTCTCTGAGTCTACCGCCAGCTGGTCCGCGCCTGCTTATTTGGATAACTCTTTATTCACAGGGATCCTCCATATCTGGAGGACTTTCACCATCTGCCACCTGTGACACGCTGGGTTGGAGATGGTCGCCCCAGCTTTACGCCAGGAGACAATGAGAGAGACAATGTACTTTCATAGAACATGCAATGAGAAGAGGGGGTATTGAAAAATAGAATGAAGAAGATAAAGAGGAAGACCAAGAGAAATGATACCAGAAAGTCTGATGGGATTGTGTGAGAGAAGATCACCAAATGAGCTGATGGCCTGCATGAAGGATCGTGTACTCCGGAGAAGCATAATAGCCAACGCCAGTCGGCACAGCACCTGATGATGATGATATACATTTATTTTATGACAATGCCTTAGAATGTTAATGCTACAGAAGAGTTCCTCAAATATCATGGACACAAAAAAAAGAACAATCCATACTACAAGAACTTAATATTGTAGAAGGCTGGCTAGTAAAGAGGATTAAACAGAGAAAACTTAAATATTTTGAACACGTCATGAGAATTTAGAGAAGACCGTCTTGGAAGGGTATGTAATGGGAAAAAGAAAGAGAGGAAGACCAAGGCGAAGATGGCTGCAAGACATCGTTGATGATCTGCAAATGGATGCATCAGCAGCAGGCCATCTTGCTCACAACCGAGAGGCCTACAGGAGAGCTGTTATGGAGACAAAGTTCCGCAAGGGACATGCAAATGATTGATTGACCACCTATTCCTGCTGTATTCAAATATCCCGTTTCAACGGCGTTATTTAACACACAAATCTGATATGTTTTGTTAAAAATTTGCAACAAATATTAGATCTACCTTTTAACAATCAAACACTTTTGTATCCAAAGCCAGACGGAAAGCTGGTCCTGTAGAGACACTTATCTAAAACATGTCTCGACTCGCGCTAATGAACAAGATTATGAACGTGCGCAATCGTCACAGCATTTTATCTGCTGTAACTAAAGTGAGATTTTGTGACAAAATATATATGTAAATTACACGCTGTGTACATATAATCACATTATTTCTCCCTTTAAAGAAAAAAGGCACATATTTACAACATGAAAGTTTTGGTTACTTCGAAGACTTCGCCATTCTCGCCTTCAACACAAGAGATCACCAGCGAAGTTGTTCATTGGTTCATAGAGTTTTTAGGAACCGAATCTTTCGGGTACCCGTTTAGTAATTACTCATGGAACCGATTCCTGGAGTTATTTTCCTTGGTACTTTTTTTTAGAGTTGGGAGAGAATTAGGAACAGCTTTATTAATTACATACAGTTGTAACATTTCAGTTTACACCTTAATCAAACAGAAATATACAGGACAAAGAAACAAAGATAAAATATAAATCCACATGAATGATATGAAACAAATAGGAGTGGAAAAAAATAGGAAAAAAAACAATGAGAGCACATAGCAATGTGACTTGCAAGAAGCTGAGTTCGAGATTGCATGTGGTAGAGTTATGTGAATGTTTAAGTGAAGACGTGTTAGTCGTAAATCTGGGGTGGGGTAAGCGGAAGAGAGAGAGGGGGAGAGAGGGAGGGAGGGAGGGATATAATGGTAATCAGGCCCGAGAAAAGGATTGGCAGAACAGATGAATTTGGTTGTACAGGGTTTGAAATCTTGTAAAGTGGGTGTTCTGAGTTATAAGTTACAGGCGAAGAAAGAGTAGAATCACTGTGCAGAAAGGGAATGTTAGGTATAGCTGAATTTCGAACTAGCTCGTTAACCTGCTCGTTAACTAATAAAGTTGTCTCTACTTTTGTTTGAAGCGGTTTTAACGTTTGCTATCGCAGCTTCAGTGCACTGGCTTCGTGTATACACTTACTCTTTTATACGTTTATACATAAAAATTATTTGCGTGTTGGTAAATGTGGGTGATTATTTTCAAACAATTGACAAAATGACAATTCTTCCATGCTTTTCCATTCTTCACACAGAACTGATGTTAGATCTTTGGGCCATTATTTACACTGAACGTTCACAGCAAAAAACACTCCGAACCGCAGTGAATGAAGTAAATCTAGAAACAGTGATTCAGTGGACAAAAATTACAGACTTATAAAACAACAAATTTAGGAGGGGACAGTAACGTGTTCATCAACGTTAACAATAAAATCAGCACTGTACATGTATGTGTGGATATATATATTGTTTAAATATATCCATACCACAAGCACTTAATATTAAAGAAGGTTGGCTAGTAAAGAGTATTAAACAGAAAACTTCAATATTTTGGACACATTAAACGTCATGATAATCTAAAGAGGACCGTCTTGGAACGGGGAAAAGAAACATAATGGGGAAAAGAAAGAGAGGAAGACCAAGGCGAAGATGGCTGCAAGACATCGTTGATAACCTGAAAATGGATGCATCACCAGCCATCTTGCTTACAACCGAGAGGCCTATAGGAGTGCTGTTAGGGAGGCAAAGTTCCGCAAGAGACATGCAAATGACTGACTGACCGACTGATTGTTTCTTTTCATCAAGTGGCCGAAATATGCCCATCTTTTTTTAAATCGCTGATGAAACAGGTTGTTGTTTGCTCATCTTATGGAAGTCTCTGTTGTGTGCTCATCTTATGGACAAGTCTCTGTTGTTTACTCATCTTATGGAGAAGTCTCTGTTGTGTGCTCATCTTATGGAAGTCTCTGTTGTGTGCTCATCTTATGAAGGCTCTGTTGTTTACTCATCTTATGGAAGTCTCTGTTGTGTGGTCATCTTATTGACAAGTCTTTGTTGTTTGCTCATCCTATGGAAGTCTCTGTTGTGTGGTCATCTTATCGACAAGTCTCTGTTGTGTGGTCATCTTATAGAAGTCTCTTTTGTGTGGTCATCTTATGGAAGTTTCTGTTGTGTGTTCATCTTATGGAAGTTTCTATTGTGTGCTCACCTTATGAAGTCTCTGTTGTGTGCTCATTTTATGGAAGTATCTGTTGTGTGTTCATCTTATGGAAGTCTCTGTTGTGTGCTCACCTTATGAAGTCTCTGTTGTGTGCTCATCTTATGGAAGTATCTGTTGTGTGTTCATCTTATGGAAGTCTCTGTTGTGCGGTCATCTTATGGAAGTCTATGTTGTGTGGTCATCTTATGGACAAGTCTCTGTTGCGTACTCATCTTATGAACAAGTCAACAATACAACTCCATACGTTATGACACATAAATTATGACACCAGTGTGCGACATTCAAGTTACCCGTATCTGTGATGCACCCACGTTCCCATACATGTTCAACCTGGGAGCAGTGCTTCTAACATCTCTGCCACTGACCGGCCTGCTGACATTACTGAGGTTTGTTGTTGTTTTTTTGTTTTGTTTTGTTTTGTTTTGTTTTGCCAGAGGTGAAGCACCCATGTTCATCTTGGGAAAGTTGTGTTGAGCTTCATAAATATAAGCAAACATTTTTGAACTTCTTACATTATGGCGAGCGAGAAGAGAATGAAAGTGGGATGTTCCAAGTGGAGAAAAAAAAACTTGAAGTATTTGAAATGGCTGGACCTTAGCCAGTGAGAAGGCTAAACTTAGTAAGGGGCCACAGCTGCCTCTGAACCTGTGTGTTAATGTCCTGATGCATGGCCTGACTTCCTTCTGGTTGTGACCTCTCTAATGTTACTTTATGACTTTGTGTTACATGGCTAAACACATTTAACACATCACTGGATAACATAAAGCGCTGGTGCAGAAATACAAGTAATCAATGATATCCACATCAAACGATAGTCTTTATTTGAAGATTTTCTATTTTCCTTTACGTCGACCCCCCCCCCCTCCCCCACCCCCCGTCCGCCTGGGCTCCTGGTCGTAAGCTTTTTCAGCCTAATGGCTAATCTGCCACTGATCGTAGTGAGTAAATGCGTCAGGCTTACTTGGTGGCATTAACCTAGATAGGAAATGAGCCTACCTTGATTCAAGGAAGGGAGATAATGCAAGCTTGCAGTCTTCGGTTCCAGGATTCAAGAAAATGTGATGTTTTTTAATTGAATAAACAGTAGTTTCCTAATTTTAATGTTTGGTTTGTGGTTTCTACAGTGTTTGTAAACTCTTCTTTACCAGTTTTAAAATAATTGCTTGTTTATATTTTCGATTAAATGTCAATTTTCAATTAAAAGTGGTAAAAATTTATATGTATACTAATCTTTTATATTTATTTTAGGCTCTTTATGATCCATTCATATCATCTGATGTTTTCGTTTGACCAAACTTCGATGTCTTGAAGTCAGCGATTCCCAACCGATGAACCGCGGCACTTTAATGTGCCGCAAAATTTTAGTAACACTCAATAATTAGTGTATAAGTATACAACTATGCGCAAAGCACTGCAGTAAAGCTGTGATACCAGAATGTATAAACTAGGAAAAAAGTAGGAACAGCTTTATTACTTAAATTGTAGTCTTTAAGTAATAAAGCTGTTCCTATTCTATTTCTTTCCTAGTTCATGCATTTTCGCAAAATTGTAGGAAACATGCCGTGAAATTTCGTCACCTAATTTTTAAAAAAAACCACTTTTACTCAAACCAGTTACATTTTTTTAAATTTGTGTTTTTAGATTATCAAGAAGGAAGGGTACATATGGGAAAAATAAAGAGAGGAAGACCAAGGCGAATATGGCTGCAAGACATCGTTGATAATCTGCATATGGATGCATCAGCAGCAGGACATCGCGGTTACAACTGAGAGGCCTACAGGAGTGCTGTTAGGGAGGCAAAGTTCCACAAAGGACATGCAAATGACTGACTGGTTTTGTAACAACTCTTGTAAGAAAATAACAAATGAGGTTTTTTTGAAAATCAATCAATCAATCAATGTCAGCTATGTGTAGTCAAGCTTGAGGCTAGCGTGTCAGCTATGTGTAGTCAAGCTTGAGGCTAGTATGTCAGCTAGTCAAGCTTGAGGCTAGTATGTCAACTATGGGTAGTCAAGCTTGAGGTTAGTATGTCAACTATGGATAGTCAAGCTTGAGGCTAATATGTCAACTATGTGTAGTCAAGTTTGAGACTAGTATGTCAACTATGTGTAGTCAAGCTTGAGGCTAGTATGTCAGCTAGTCAAGCTTGAGGCTAGTATGTCAACTATGGGTAGTCAAGCTTGAGGTTAGTATGTCAACTATGTGTAGTCAAGCTTGAGGCTAGTATGTCAACTATGGATAGTCAAGCTTGAGGCTAATATGTCAACTATGTGTAGTCAAGTTTGAGACTAGTATGTCAACTATGTGTAGTCAAGCTTGAGGCTAGTATGTCAACTATGGGTAGTCAAGCTTGAGGTTAGTATGTCAACTAAGCTTGAGGCTAATATGTTAGCTATGTGTAGTCCAGCTTGAGGCTAGTATGTCAACTATGTGTAGTCAAGCTTGAGGCTAGTATGTCAACTATGTGTAGTCAAGCTTGAGGCTAGTATGTCAACTATGTGTAGTCAAGCTTGAGGCTAGTATGTCAACTATGTGTAGTCAAGCTTGACGCTAGTATGTCAACTATGTGTAGTCAAGCTTGAGGCTAGTATGTCAACTATATGTAGTCAAGCTTGAGGCTAATATGTCAACTATGTGTAGTCAAGCTTGAGGCTAGTATGTCAACTATGTGTAGTCAAGCTTGACGCTAGTATGTCAACTATCTGTAGTCAAGCTTGACGCTTGTATGTCAACTATGTGTAGTCAAGCTTGAGGCTAGTATGTCAACTATGTGTAGTCAAGCTTGAGGCTAGTATGTCAGCTATGGGTAGTCAAGCTTGAGGCTAGTATGTCAACTATGTATAGTCAAGCTTGAGGCTAGTATGTCAACTATGTGTAGTCAGGCTTGAGGCTAGTATGTCAACTATGTGTAGTCAAGCTTGAGGCTAGTATGTCAACTATGGGTAGTCAAGCTTGAGGCTATTATGTCAGCTATGTGTAGTCAAGCTTGAGCTATGGGTAGTCAAGTTTGAGGCTAGTATGTCAGCTATGGGTAGTCAAGCTTGAGGCTAGTATGTCAGCTATGTGTAGTCAAGCTTGAGGCTAGTATGTCAACTATGTGTAGTCAAACTTGAGGCTAGTATGTCAACTATGTGTAGTCAAGCTTTAGGCTAGTATGTCAACTATGTGTAGTCAAGCTTGAGGCTAGTATGTCATCTATGGGTAGTCAAGCTTGAGCTATGGGTAGTCAAGCTTGAGGCTAGTATGTGAGCTATGGGTAGTCAAGCTTGAGTTATGGGTAGTCAAGCTTGAGGCTAGTATGTCAGCTATGGGTAGCCAAGCTTGAGGCTAGTATGTCAGCTATGTGTAGCCAAGCTTGATACTAGTGTGTCAGCTATAGTTGGCCAGGATTGGCGCTGGTATGTCGGCTATGGGTAGCCAAGCTTGAGGCTAGTATGTGAGCTATGGGTAGCCAAGCTTGAGGCTAGTATGTCAGCTATAATTGGCCAAGATTGGCGCTGGTATGTCAGCTATGAGTAGCCAAGCTTGAGGCTAGTATGTCAGCTATGGTTCGCTGATTGCCAAAACGGACATCGTCTTCGCCTCCATATTAATATTGCTTTGTGTTAATTTATTCATCCAGCGTTTCCATGACAACCATTTCAAAAGAACTCACTAAATAGCACACTCCCCCTCTCCCCAAACCCCAACACACACACACACATACACATACACAGACACACAATAAATAAACATCTTTGAAAATAAGCGATTTACTAGTAAAGATTTCTTCACCGGTGAACAACTACTGCCTCACACCACTGAAAATCTTCTGCCCTCACACCACTGAAAATCTACTGTCCTCATGCCACTGAAAATCTTCTGCTCTCACACCACTGAAAATCTTCTGCCCTCACACCACTAAAAATCTTCTGCCCTCACACCACTGAAAATCTTCTGCCCTCACACCACTGAAAATCTTCTGCCCTCACGCTACTGAAAATCTTCTGCCCTCACGCTACTGAAAATCTTCTGCCCTCACACCACTGAAAATCTTCTGCTCTCACACCACTGAAAATCTTCTGCCCTCACACCACTGAAAATCTTCTGCCCTCACACCACTGAAAATCTTCTGCCCTCACACCACTGAAAATCTTCTGCCCCCAACACTGGAAGAACCACTATCGGCTCTCCATTTCAATGCTCGAATATTACTGAAACTTGGAGAATATATATATATATATAATTACCAACACCTGATTCATGTTGTGATTTGATTACACAAGCATACATCGTTTCTTCTGAACTGCAGAATAACAAAATAGGACGGTTGTAATGTTGGTTTTTTTTTTCAAATTTAACTGTTTATTTTTGCCAAGCTAAGCAAATTTGAATATTATATAACGAGGTCAACATGCTCTTTTTTGCAAAAGTGTGTAATATTTTCCTCCACTCTTGTTTTCTGATTTATTTACTGCTAAGTAGCGAAATAGCTGACGTGGAATATGTTCATAGGTTAGTTGAGTCTATATTTCTGTTATCGTAGCTTTTGTCGAAGAACTATTAATATCTGTCAGATAAAACGTTGTTTACAGAAAGGAAGAGTTAGACGGAAGCCAGCATTAAGAAGATTTATAAATCAGTCAGTCATTTGCATGTCCTTGCGAAACTTTGCATCCCAAACAGCTTTCCTGTAGGTCTCTCGGTTGTAAACAAGATGCCCTGCTGTGATGCATCCATTTGCAGATTATCAACGATGTCTTGCAGCCATCTTCGCCTTGGTCTTCCTCTCTTTCTTTTTCCCATTATGTACCCATCCAAGACTATTTTCTCTAGATTATCATGATGTTTAATGTGTCCAAAATATTTAAGTTTTCTCTCTTTAATATTTTTTACTACCCAGCCTTCTTCAATATTAAGTTCTTGTAGTATGGATATATTTGTTCTTTTTTGTGTCATGATATTTAAAGAACTCTTCTGTAGCATTTACATTCAAAGGCATTTATGTGTTTCTCAGCTGCTTTGTTAAGTGTCCAGGTCTCAGAGGCATATGTTGCGATGGGAAAGATGTATCCCTTAAAAATCTTATTTTTGTAGTTCTGTCTGTTCCTCTCCACAGATTCTTTAGTTGTTTTACTTTTTGAAGAGCTATAGATGGCCTGTTAATTTCCTTAATTGTATTTTCATTATCAGTTAGTAATGATCCAAGATATTCAAAACTCTCCACCTCTTACAGTTTTTCCTCATTGATACATATTTCAGTTCCCTTATTTGTTTTGTCAGTTGTAATCAGTTTAGTTTTCAGATTTAGAAATAGTGATCGTATTAATCGGAAATTACCGATTGAAAAAAAAGAGAGAGAGAAACCGAAACTACTGAAAGTCGCCAGTTACCGTAACCAGTTTATATTATGAACTGGTTAATTAAAAAACAGCAAGCGAAATCGGCTGAGGGATAATCGGACCAGCAGGCTAATGATGCTCAGTTGACATCAGTCCGTTTTGACTTTGGTCCGGCATGTGAACATTTTGTAAAGATTAAATCTCACCTCAAATACGGTGGTAACAAAATCTGACACGAACATTTAATTTCCTCTGTAAAGTGCTGCATTCTACATTTTAAAAATGTGTAAAGTACCGAATGTTGCGTGACGAAACAGGTATTTCGGAAAGTACTTCGTGCAAGCTGGAAGACAAGGACACTTGTACTGGTTTTTTAAAAAAACTCCAAGGACGATCACTGATTATAAAGATCAAGATTGTCCCTTTCACATATTCATTGTTTTTACAGATTCTCCCCCAGTTTCCCTGTTTTACATTTATTTATGCTGTAATATCCGTGCCCTGGGGGTAGCAGGTTTATAAAATACTGACTTCCTGTAAATGCTGAGGTCTGGATTAATGACTGAAAGCGGTGGGTGTGACACTAAATACTGAGGTCCTGTGGTTGGTGCAGACACTAATACATCATGCTGGGTCGCAGGCCCTATACATCGCCCCGGTGCCTGGAGGGTTTTCATTATTTTAAGGTTTGGTGCAGAGGGGTTCAGGGGGCCCTATAGTTGATGAAACAGACACGCGGGTTGCATCTGCTTACAAAATGTCTCTCTGAGGCCCTGCTGAGTGGATGGAGTTGGTGAGTGGATGAAGTTGCTGAGCGGATGGAGTTGCTGAGTTGCTGAGTGGATGGAGTTGCTGAGTGGATGCAGGTGCTGAGTGGATGGAGTTGCTGAGTGGATGCAGGTGCTGAGTGGATGGAGTTGCTGAGTGGATGCAGGTGCTGAGTGGATGGAGTTGCTGAGTGGATGCAGGTGCTGAGTGGATGGAGTTGCTGAGTGGATGCAGGTGCTGAGTGGATGGAGTTGCTGAGTGGATGGAGTTGCTGAGTGGATGCAGGTGCTGAGTGGATGGAGTTGCTGAGTGGATGGAGTTGCTGAGTGGATGCAGGTGCTGAGTGGATGGAGTTGCTGAGTGGATGGATGTGCTGAGTGGATGGAGTTGCTGAGTGGATGGAGTTGCAGAGTGGATGGAGTTGCTGAGTGGATGGAGTTGCAGAGTGGATGGAGTTGCTGAGTGGATGGAGTTGTGAGTGGATGGAGTTGCTGAGTGGATGAAGTTGCTGAGTGGATGCAGGTGCTGAATGGATGGAGTTGCTGAGTGGATGGAGTTGCTGAGTGGATGGAGTTGCTGAGTGGATGAAGTTGCTGAGTGGATGGAGTTGCTGAGTGGATGGAGTTGCTGAGTGGATGGAGTTGCTGAGGTTTGCAGAGTTGGAGATAAAGCTCGTTGTGCCTCTCAAATTATCTAAGATTCGGGATGGAGAAAGAGTACATTTTTACAAACCAGGTGTCGCTTGGCGTATAAAACTGAGTGAAACAGATAAATATCACAAATAATAACAGGGAATGAGAGTACTTTGATATCTAAGCATCAAGATAAAGATAAATGTTGATTGTATCAGATAAATAAACGTTGTCTATCAGATGACAGATAAAGAAACATTCTGATATCACAACATCAGCATAAAGATCAAGAAACATACTGATGTCGCAGCATTAAGATGAAGATAAAAGGGAGAAAAAACATTGTTATATCACGACATCAAGATAAAGACAAAATAAACTTTTAAAAAATGTTTCTTCTTTATATCTCACAACAGTTTTCGATAACTGACTACAGCCCTGGGGGAGGAATCTGTAGAAAACGCATAAAATGAAGTATCTAAACATACACGAACAAGTCATGCCTCAAACAGCAGCTGCTAGTTAGATTTATCCGATCTGTCAGACAACACAAACACCGGATATAGAAGTCTGAACGTTCCTAACGCCCACACACTTTTATCACACGCATATTTTGATTTAAAAGATTGTAGCTGGCAGGTTATGGCATCTTTTTCTAGGAAACTAGAAAGTTATCGAGCGGAGAAAATATTTACCTGGCTATGCTAGAAAATCTGGAAGGGGGAAAAAAACACGCGGGGGAATTCTGGGTACAATCAACCGGAAGCGGATCTTAAAAGTGAAGCTCTGTTGAAATGAACGGATATAAATGACCGGTCGTTGAATGTAGATTTTGTGGGCTCCATGTTAACAATGTGAAATCAATGCAAGAAAAAACACATACCCTGTCTTTAATGGATAGTAAAATAGGACTTGAAATTAACAAGGATAAAACACAAATGATGAAACTTAACCACGAAGAAAAAATATACGTAGAAGGAACAGCTGTTGAAGAAGTAAACCAATCTGCATACATTGGCTGCTACATAGACCAGGATGGTGACACCAGGAAGGAAGTTAGAATTCGAATTGCAAAAGCAGTATTGACTTTCAAGATGGCATTCAAAAGTTATAACCACAAAAACCAAGCTAAGATTATTCAATTCAAATGTGATATCCGCTTTCATTTATGCATGTGAAAGCTGGAAAACAGCTAAAGAAATAGACAAGAAATTAAAGTCTCTCGAAAACAAATGCCTAAGGAAAATATTCAGTATAAAGTGGAACGAATTCAAGAACAACGCAGAGATCAGATAGATGAGCAAACAACAACCTGTCTCATGGGTGATCAGAAAAAGAAGATGGAGATGTGTAGGTCATGTGCTGAGAAGAAACAACCAGAGAATCCCACAACATGCTATCAAGTGGAACACAAAGGGCCGAAAAAAAAGAGGTCTACCACATGAAAAGCAAAAGAGGACATTGTTAAGTGAGGCCAGTTTAGTGGGCATAACATCCCTTGATGAGGTTCAAAGGCTCGTTGAAAACAGGAAATCTTGGCAAACTACTGTGTGAGCCCTATGTGACTTTAGCGGCACGGGAAGGATGTAAGATGTAAGACGTTAGCTAGGTTAGGTCGTTTCCTGTCCTCGCTGGCAATATGGGTAGAACTCGCCACCACTTTTCCTCGTGATTATTTTAAACATTTCCATCTTCTGCCATCTGTACGATGATTGTGATGTGCTGACCGCCGGCAGGTTCTCTAAACTTGATGGCGCCCTAGGAGAAGATGTGCTGACCGCCGGCAGGTTCTCTAAATTTGATGGCGCCTAGGAGAAGATGTGCTGATCTCTGGCAGTTTCTCTAAATTTGATGACGCCCTAGAGAAAAGTCGGCATTTTTATCTTCGTGTGTGCCTGCACGGAAAGCTCTTTCATTGTAACGATATCATCACATTCGTCGCTCAGTGTCTGTTCATTATAAATTATCAGTGAAGTTTCAGGCAAAGTAATAACCACTAAAGTAATAGTTTTCTTTTCATTATTGTTTTTCTTCGAGTTATCGTTTTTTAAGTGGTCGATTTTTTTCCCTTCGCATTTTGCAATCAGAAGAAAAAAAGGGGGGGGGGGGGGGAATGTTGTGACAGCAGGAAAAATAGATGGAAGAAGAGGCAGGGGAAGGCCGAGAGAAATGATACTAGATAGTCTAACAAGATGGTGTGAGATAAGATCACCAACTGAACTAATACTATGGAGAAACGTAATAGCCCATGCCAATCGACACGGCACCTGATGATGATGAATATTTTATAGCTTTTTTTGTCTTTTTTTTAAGACTTCTCACTTCAAGGTTATTATCAATATTCACATCTCTCTCTCTCTCTTTCTCTCTCTCTCTCTCTCTCTCTCTCTCTCTCTCGTATACCTTTACCTTCACAATATGTCTCGCACTTTATTTCAAAACTTAGTTATTTTCAAAAATGCAAAAGCACAAAATGACAGCACAAAAAGAGAGCATCAACGAGGAAGGTGTGGGGATTATTTTTTGCTCATTTCAGAAAGATAAGAAAAATGTTTTGCGATGAGTTGAGGGGAGAGTTTAGCCAGAGATAAGAAAAAAGGTTTTGTGATGAGTTGAGGGGAGAGTTTAGTCAGAGATAAGAAAAAAAGTTTTGTGATGAGTTGAGGGGAGAGTTTAGTCAGAGATAAGAAAAAAAGTTTTGTGATGAGTTGAGGGGAGAGTTTAGTCAGAGATAAGAAAAAAAGTTTTGTGATGAGTTGAGGGGAGAGTTTAGTCAGAGATAAGAAAAAAAGTTTTGTGGTGAGTTGAGGGGAGAGTTTAGCCAGAGATAAGAAAAAAAGTTTTGTGATGAGTTGAGGGGAGAGTTTAGTCAGAGATAAGAAAAAAAGTTTTGTGATGAGTTGAGGGGAGAGTTTAGCCAGAGAGAAAGAGGAGTTAAGTGAATATGTTTGAGGACATTTTTGTATTGTTCGGTTACTGCAGGTTGATTTACACCAGTGTTTCTCAGAATTGTTCGAGCTGCCGCCTCATTTCCCCCTGGCCACATCCTCAACGCCCCCTTATGTACTGCTCGTACAGTGACCTGCTAAACTAGGATATGCATTGCAGAACTAGAAACTTAAGCTAGAAAATCAATTTATTTAACAGTATGAAGTTAACTCACCTGCTCTAAATTTTTTATGTGATTGATGAATTTCATGTAATGACACAAGTTTCTTTGAAACGTATTAAGAAGTGTTAGATCTCCATGTTCAGTAACTTTCAGTCCAAATTACATGGAGTCATTGTCAGTCCAAGATGTGTTCGGTAAGTAATGAGACTGATTCCATAAAATTCGATTTGTTCCAGATTATTTTACATATACTTAAAGTTCCTCGAAATAACATCCTTGAGCATCAATACACCGTTGCCAGCGGTTCTGCCATACGTTGTAGCTCGCCTATAAGTCTTGTACAGGGATCTCATTCAAAGCACTCGTCACAACAGCTTGCACGTTATTAACAGCCCAAAAATGATGGCTTTTCAAGCTTGATTTCACCCGGAAAACAAAAAGAAGTCAGCCGGGGCCAAGTCCGGGTTGTAGGGAAGTTTGTTTCGCCAGAAACTCCCATTAGCAGCAAAGCATGGCTTGACGCATTGTCGTGGTGAAGAACCTTAGGTGTTGGCGATCTCCGGGCGAACGCGAGCGACTCTGTTCTTCACCTCTTTAAGCACTTCCACGTAAAATGCTGCCTTGACCATTTGTCCGGGTGGTACTAACGCCTTTAGAAAACCTTTGTGGTATGGACAACACCTTTAGAGTCTTCGATTTGCTCATTCTAGCCTTCTTTGGTCGAGAAGACTCAGTAGGGTACCACTCAGAGCTGTCTTTTCGATGAAATTCTTGTGCCACCGAAACACTTGTGCTTTCGATAAAGCATCCTTCCCGTAGGCTTTCTATATTATAGCAGGCGTCTCGGTCGCGGATTTTTCAAGTAACACAAAACTTTATCTCTGCTCAATACTCCTCTGCATTTTTATCGTTACGCGACGCTTAAACAGCTGTCCACTTCGCAAGCGATCCGCAGTCTGTAAAAGCCCTGAAACAACGAGATATCGACCCTTTACCCCACCAATCTTCAAGCCCAGAGAATCCGATTCCTGGCCCTGCTGACTGTCTGAATAAAATAAGTCTCATTACTTACCGGACCCACCTGAAATATATATATATATATATATATATATATATATATATATATATATATATATATATATACACACACACACACACGAGGGGTGATTGATAAGTTCTCGAAATAAGATACAAATACTTGAAACACACAGTTGATATTATATGCATTTGTAGATCAGGTAAGATTAAAAACAAAGTTTCAAGAAATTAACTGCTACCAATTTTTTTTAACAGGCTACTGAAGTGGTAAGGGGTGGCAGTGAAGAAATGGGCAGCTCAATTCAAACATGGAAGAAGGGAGAGTCTGGAAGATGATCCCCGTCCAGGAAGACTAAGAACGGTAACTACCGTTGAAACCACCGGCAGAATCCATGACATGATAATGGAGGATCGACGCCTGACTGAGCAGTACATTGCTACAGATTTGGACATCTTCCAGGAACGTGTTCATGCCATTGTTCACAATGATCTTCAAATGACAAAGTTCTCTGCTCGATGGGTCCCGAAACTTCTTGGAGCTGATCGCAAACGACATCGTCTCAACAAGTCAAGAGAAAATCTTGGCCATTTGTATGCAGATCCTGAAAAAGTTTCTTCAGCAATTTGTGACTATGGATGAGACTTGGGTTCATCATTTAAAACAGAAACCAAAGAACAGTTAAAGCAGTGGAAACATGGATCCCCACCTCCAAAGAAAGCAAGGGTGGTTCTGTCTGCAGTCAAAATGATGGCTTCCATCTTTTGGGATTCAGAAGGTGTGCTATTGTTCTGTCAAAAGGGCAGAACGGTCACCGGGGCCTATTACGCTAATCTTGTGAAGCAACTGCGGGTCAAACTGAAGGAAAAGCGTAGAGGGAAATTGACAAGGGGAATCATCTTTCATCAAGACAATGCTCCAGTTCACAAGCCGGCGGTGGAAATGGCTGGCATCCATGAATGTGGCTTCCAGATTCTTGAACATCCTTATTCCCCAGATTTGGCCCCTTCGGACCATTACCTGTTTACCAAATTCAAAAAGGAGCTCATTGGTCTCAAATTTGCTTCAGATGATGACGTCATTCATGCTGTAGACCACTGTCTACTGGTACAAGATGCTGACTTTTACAAAGAAGAGATCGCTGGACTAAGTGCATAACCTTGCAAGGGGACTATGTTGAGAAATGACCCCCAAAAAATTGCCCACAAAGAATCCGTTGTATCTTATGCCGAGTACTTATCAATCACCCCTCTTGTATATTGTGGCACTGCAGAATTTTGTTCCTCTCCAGGTCTTCCCCTGCCTTCCTTCCTATTTATTCTCAGCGTTGTTGTTATGATGTTTTCAAGCCATGCCCTTCTCATTATATGCCCAGTGCCGTTTTCTTATGGATTTACTTAGGTCCCTTTCTACATTTGCTTTTGTTAGACATTGCCTGTGTTCTTAAATTCTTTTGATGCTTCACATCTCAGTTGCCTCTAGTGATCTTCCCATCGATTTGTTGGTTGTCAATGACTCATTTCCATAGAGCGGGGTGATATGCATTTATACTTTAGCAGAGCTGCTAGTTAATATTATATGTTTTATAGAATCTCTGCAATAATAGTTCATATTGAATGGAATCTAATATTCATGGAATCTCTACAACAGAAATTCGTTTTGATTGGAATCTCTACAATAATAGTTCATATCCCGTGGAATCTCTACAATAATAGTTCATATTAAATGAAACCTCTACAATAATAGTTTATATTGAGTGGAATCTCTACAGTAATAGTTCATATTAAATGAAACCTCTACAATAATAGTTCATATTGAGTGGAATCTCTACAATAATAGTTCATATTAAATGAAACCTCTACAATAATAGTTCATATCTAGTGGAATCTCTACAATAATAGTTCATATTAAATGAAATCTCTACAATAATAGTTCATATTGAGTGGAATCTCTACAGTAATAGTTCACATTAAATGAAATTTCTACAATAATAGTTCATATTAATAAAATTCATAATGGCTCACAATCTACAGAAAGTTTAAAATATGAGGTCGTATGTTTTGGATTAATGAAAAATAATAGTTAAGATTTTAATGACCCTCTAAAATTAAAAAAAAAAACAAAAACAAAAACATTAGCATTTAGGAGCTATAACGAGTGTAAAATAAATTTTCATGCAACATGAAACTCTGCCGCGGAATTTTTAATTATATTTTCAAGTATCTGTAGATTTCAGCTAACTCAGTTTGAGAGTAGGGATGTGTGTACCAGCAGCCAGTGTACTGTTAATTATATATATATTTTAAAGCCCAGGTGGCTAGCATGCCGGGAGTGTACGGAAATGTTTCTCATTTATGTCAGTTCAGCTCTAATGATGGGAACTTTTTTTTTTAAACCGTCAAAACTTCGGAGCCCTGGAAGTATCGCAGTTTCCTGGTTCACTTCAGCCAGGTCGGTTCTAACGTTAAGTAGAAGAGCTGTGCGTGGGGGAGGAGGGGGGGGGGGGTTGGCAGTGGAGGGGTTGTAAGAGCCACTCCGGGGTTCTGAGAACTAAAGTAATTGACGCGAAAGATAAGAAACAGTTAGGTTCTCTGAGATGTTTGAAACGAAATTTATAATAACGCCATTAACGTGTTTTCTTTTTTTTCAGTTTATACCCACACGAAGAAGTGGTGGTGTCATGTCAGCTCAGATATTTTTCACATCGTGAACGCTTTACTTTGGTTTGAATCTTCCATTTACGTTGCCATTTGCAGACAGTAGATATAGTACAAGTGTATATACTGCTAGTTGTAGTTATACATATTAGTAATAGTACTTTTAGTTGCAGTTGTAGATGTTAGAAATAGTACTTTCAGCTGTAATTTTAGATATTACCAATAGCACTTTCCGTTGCAATGTTAGATATTAGCAATAGTACTTTCAATGACAGTTGTAGATATTAGCAATAATACTTTCAGCTGCAGCTGTAGATATTAGCAATGGTACTTTTAATTCCAGATGTAGATATTAGCAGTAGTACTTTTAATGCCAGCTGTAGATATTAGCAAAAGTGTTTTTATTTCCAGATGTAGATATTAGCAATAGTACTTTTCTTTCCAGATGTAAATATTAGCAATAGTACTTTAAATTCCAGCTGTAGATATTAGCAATAGTACTTTTATTTCCAGTTGTAGATATTAGCAATAGTGTTTTTATTTCCAGCTGTAGATATTAGCAATAGTACTTTTATTTCCAGCTGTAGATATAGTACTAACAGTGGAATCAGTTGCTGCTATAAATGCTAGCACTTATCTGTCTGAAACATCATCAGTTTATCAGGTAAGATATTAACAACGGAAGTTTGTGAATAACGCTGAGATATTAATAGTGATATCTGCCGTTTTAGTTTCTAAATATGTGTCCCGCACCTTTCGCATGCAGTAAAGGTGTGAAGTGATAGTGCCTTCAAATGTCTAGGTCACTGCGGCATTTGAAGCAGGGATGCCAATGTCTGTCGTCGCTGCCTTTATTTTCCTAGGGAAACCCCAGGTACCCATTTTTTTTTTAGCCTGGGTTGACCTCGCTGCCAGCCAGTCCGAAGACTTCCGCCCGAGTGCGAAATCGAACCAGGGACCTTCTAATCGGCAGGTAAATGCACTAACTACTACACCCTCGCTGTTCTAGTTTGGTACTTCGATGTTAGCTGAAGTGATGATGAAAGAATGACGATGATGATGATGATTGTATCACAATGTGTTGTCTGGACAAATTGGATGATTTTATATAAAGTGACCAATCGTCTCTTATTATACGGGACAAACCCGTATTTTAAGGATTTGTCTCATATTACTTCAATCGAGACGCCTAAATGTCCCCTATTTTAAAACACGTGTCCCATACTGTACCTTATCTCACCTTTGATAGAAGCATGTTCGGAAATACCGAGAATATTTTAATGGTCTTAGTGGAAATTCTGTTTTGAAGAAAATTCACACTGTTAAGAAGCAAGCCTGATTGGTATATTTGTAAGTAAAATTATAACCATAGTCTAATAATATTTTAATCAAAATTTTAATTTTATTCTAACCTTTTTCCTCCGTCTCCTAATGTAACCAAGTTTATTTCATGTAAGTACATAACTCACAATGAGGAGGGTCAGTCAGTCAGTTATGTCCCTTGCGGAACTTTGCCTCCCTAACAGCTCTCCTGTATGCCTCTCGGTTGTAAGCAAGATGCCCTGCTGCTGATGCAAATGTGGAGACTATGGACAAGAAGGGATTTATTAATTATTTACTTATTCATTTCCTGGTTTTCCTTGCGTACAATATTATATCAAATGCTGAATGACTGTGACTGAGTGAAATCTGTATGATGAAGGGCAGAATGATAGACGGGCCTGCGTCCCCAATTCTCAACCCTTTGAAAATTAAGTTCGTTCGTTCGTTCGTTCCCCCTGCCCCTCCCACCACCGAAGGATCCCATATTTGAACTTAGAAAAGATAGTTTGTTTTATGCAGGGATAAAGGAATGCCGATATCCTGTACTTGAATCATTAAAACTGATATCGATGAAGTCTGATACTATATGAAGAGAAAAAAGGGGGCCGATATGAAGGAAAGAAGAGCACACACAAACTGATGTTGCAGAACGCAGTAAAACTGATAATACAGAAAGGTAATATGCTAGTATCGTACACAGATAAATGCGGATGACAACGCAATATTTTGTTATGAATCTGTTAACCAGGAGAACGGAGTTACCTTCCCTTGTTTGAGGGAGGATTTAAATGCTAAAAATAGACTGAGAAGAAAGCGACCCCAAGCGAGAGCACGGTAGGGCTAAAATATTACGACCAGGTCTGGCTAGGTTAGATGATAAAATTAAGTTAGTGCCATCTACACTTATGGAATATCTCGTTTGTGCTGGGCACTGTTGGTTAGAGGAGAGAGGGGGAAACAGAGATGGAGAAATATCTTCTTATTCTTCTTTTTCTTCTTCTTCAGCTTTCCGAGCCACTAAGGCTCATTGCTGCAGATAAAGTTTGGCTCCATTCCTCTCTATTTCCTAATCTTCTCTCTCAAGATAGTGACATCAATTTCTTTAAATCCTCTTCTATTATGTCTTTCCATCTCTGTCTTGGTCTACCCCTTGGTCTTGTTTCTCTCATCTCTGATGCATACATTTTCGTTTGTCTGTTCTCTTCCATGTCCCAGCCAGCGTAGACTGTTCAGTTTCAAGACATTTATAATTCTTATCTTATATCTTATATCCTTCCCGTGCCGTTAGACGTCACATAGGGCTCGCAAAGTAGTTCGCCAATTTACATTTATAATTCGTTGTGATTTAAATATGCTTTTCAGTCCAGTGTTCCTTCTAGCTCTCCATTCTCCGCTGCTGGTATCCTTTATGGGCCCGAAGACTCTTCTTGTGATCTTGTTCTCAAAGATCTGCAGTTGTTGTTAATCTTTCTTTGGTGTATTCCACTTTTGTGATTGTTATTTTGGTGTTTTGGGACAGGATTTTGGATTTTAACAGGTGTTGCATGGCGAAGTATATTTTATTCTTTCTCTGTGCTCTACTTTAATTTCCTCGCTTACCATGTTGTTTCTGTTGAAAGCTGTGCTTAGATATTTGTATGTTTCTGCTTTCCTAATAATCGTCTCTCCAACATTTATGCAATCTAGATCATTCTGGCTCTGGTCTCTTGATATCTTCATATACTCCATTTTATCTTGATTAATGGTCAAGCCCACATTTAGTGCCACATCTCTCAAGTGTATGCAGGTATTGATGACTTCTTGCATAGTTTCCCCCATCAGGTCGATCTCATCAGCGTATCCTAGTATTTTAGCCTGTTCTTCTGTACTGCTTTCTTCTTTCACTTTTCTGATTACCTTTTCTAGTACTAGGTTCAATAGTAAGGGAGATAATGTATCACCTTGTTTTAAACCAGTTCTTATAAAGAAGGGTTCTGACTTTCTTCCTTTGTATATTAATATATTTAATACATCCTCCATACATATTATGGTCAGATTGATTAATTTATTAGGTATCTCAAATTCTTTCACAATCTTCCATAATCTGCTTCCATCTATGCTGTCATAGGCTTTCTTGAAATCAATGAAGACATTATGGAGAAATATGCAATTATTATTTAGAATACAGATGTGTAAAAAAAACTGATGAAGGAAATTTGCCAATTAAAAGTGGAAAATAGAGTGTAAAGTGAAGTATAGAGAAAGGTAAAGAAATATGGCATTTCTTATGCCGGGGGGGGGGGGGGCGCGGGCTGAAAGGTTCTTGGCTCGACAAAGAAGGGAATGAATGACCTTGAGCTATCAAAACTGCATGTTATTCCATATACTCACCAGGAAGTTCAGCTCATTTGGCATATCGCTTATCAGGTTTATTTAACCCTTCCAAACAAAATACCTGGTCACTGAGAAACTTTTCCTGTTGCTGCTATCACCACCGAATCATTAGAAAATGTCCTCCCTTTCAAACAGTTTTTTAAGGCTGTGAAAGAGAGGAAAGGTCAGATCTGAAGATCTAGTGAGTTCCGTTCCTAACTCTTTTCGTAATTCAAATTAGTATGTAAGTCGGAGCAGTTAGATACTGTCTGTATCGAACATCAGTTATATAATATATAGTAGGTTTTACTTGTTGTTCTTCTTACGTCAGTTATATAGTATATAGTAGACTTATAGATTTTACTTTTTGTTGGTCTTCTTCTTCTTACGTCAGTTATATAGTATATAGTAGACTTATAGATTTTACTTTTTGTTGGTCTTCTTCTTCTTACGTCAGTTATATAGTATATAGTAGACTTATAGATTTTACTTTTTGTTGGTCTTCTTCTTCTTACGTCAGTTATATAGTATATAGTAGACTTATAGATTTTACTTTTTGTTGGTCTTCTTCTTCTTACGTCAGTTATATAGTATATAGTAGACTTATAGATTTTACTTTTTGTTGGTCTTCTTCTTCTTACCTCAGTTATATAGTATATAGTAGACTTATAGATTTTACTTTTTGTTGGTCTTCTTCTTCTTACCTCAGTTATATAGTATATAGTAGACTTATAGATTTTACTTTTTGTTGGTCTTCTTCTTCTTACGTCAGTTATATAGTATATAGTAGACTTATAGATTTTACTTTTTGTTGGTCTTCTTCTTCTTACGTCAGTTATATAGTATATAGTAGACTTATAGATTTTACTTTTTGTTGGTGTTCTTCTTCTTACCTCAGTTATATAGTATATAATAGACTTATAGATTTTACTTTTTGTTGGTGTTCTTCTTCTTACCTCAGTTATATAGTATATAGCAGACTTATAGATTTTATTTTGTGTTGGTGTTCTTCTTATGTCAGTTATATAGTATATAGCAGACTTATAGATTTTATTTTGTGTTGGTGTTCTTCTTATGTCAGTTATATAGTATATAGCAGACTTATAGATTTTATTTTGTGTTGGTGTTCTTCTTATGTCAGTTATATAGTATATAGCAGACTTATAGATTTTGCTTTTTGTTATTGCTCTTCTTCTTGTGCTCCTTACGTTAGTTATATAGTACATAGAAGGCTTATAGATTTTACTTGTTGTTGTTGTTCTTCTTCTTCTCACGTCAGTTATATAATATATAGTAGGCTTATAGATTGAAATCTACAGGAGTGCTGTTAGGGAGGCAAAGTTACGCAAGGGACGTGCCAATGAGTGAATATAGGTTGAGAAATATTGATTTTTACATAAGGCGGGAGTTGATACTTTGGGCGTGAGAAACACTGATTTTTACATCAGGCGGGAATTGATACTTGGGGCATGGGAAACATTGATTTTTACATCAGGCGGGAGTTGATAATTGGGGCGTGAGAATCACGGAATTGATACTGGGGACGGGAAAGATAAGGAGAGATGAAGATGGATGTATGTACGATTATGTCAGAAACACACACACACACACAAACCTGGATAACGACACATCATGGAAGAAAAATGGCGGCTTATGAAAACATATATTCCCCCGTTCACGTGCTTCTTTCTCATGTAGCAGATGGGGCGGGCACAAAAAGTTTGTGGGGGTAAAAAATGAAAGTTGTTAATAGCTTCAAACAGAGTCTCACAAGGTCTGCCCCTGCGATGGCTGACAAATCACTGCGGCCTAGAGAGCGGACATTTTCTGAGGGCAGATTACCCGGGGTATTGCCTTGCTTTCTCCTCAGTTATTCTCCGCGTGGCTTACTTTGGCAAGGTAAGTGGAATAACTGTTCCTTGACTTTGCTTGTGTACAGGAAGATTTTTCTGGTTCTCTGGTAGAATTTTTTTTTAAAGTACAAAGCTGTGTGCACTTTACCTTTTCGTTGATATATGTATTTTAATATTTGTATATTTTTTTAACCGTCCGTTTATTAGCGCTGTATAATTGTTTAATTTTGTTCCGTTCATGTAATTTCCGTAAGTCTATATTTTGTATGTTTAGCTTTCACAATCCACATGGGGAAATAAAAAATTAATCCATCCCGGATAAGATAACCTGGCTATTATAAATTTTATCTCCAAATGTTTACGACTTAATTCAGAACCTAGTCTGTTAACATGTTTTGTTTTTTTTTTTTTTGTATCATACGAAAACTTTTGTTAACGGGCGTAAAAGTCAAAGTTGACGTGCAGGGGAGAATATCCTTGTCAGATTTTCTTTTCTATGGGTATTAGCGAATCTGAAACTCGACATTTAGCTATGATTTCTACTTCTGCCCTGTCAAGTATTTTGCTTGTCGCTAAAGAAGATTAGCTCCCTTAGACGTTATTGTCTGCAGTTTTCTGATGTACTGTAGTAATAAGCTTCGTCGAGGGAATAGATACGTGGAAATTTTTCTAGTCTAGAATGGTTTACTAAAATATATGATCTCTATAAGAAGACTTGTAGAACATCGGTAACAAGCAGAGAGATACTCGGAAAGTTATGTTAGAGTTTACGTAGGTGACAGAGAGATAATCGGGAAGTTATCTTAGGGTTTACGTAGGTGACAGAGAGATAATCGGGAAGTTATCTTAGGGTTTACGTAGGTGACAGAGAGATAATCGGGAAGTTATCTTAGGGTTTACGTAGGTGACAGAGAGATAATCGGGAAGTTATCGTAGGGTTTACGTAGGTGACAGAGAGATAATCGGGAAGTTATCTTAGGGTTTACGTAGGTGACAGAGAGATAATCGGGAAGTTATCGTAGGGTTTACGTAGGTGACAGAGAGATAATCGGGAAGTTATCTTAGAATTGACGCAGGTCAAGTGATAGAGAGATAACAAGGAAGTTATCTTAGACTCCGTTGACAGACGAGATCATCACAGCATGGTCAAAATCATGGTAGATTTTCTTTGAAAAACTCAGTTTTCGCGGGCATTGTCTAGACCAGTGGTTCCCAAAGAACAAAAGTCCGCGGACCCTTCTGATGTTTCAAAACCACGGCCGCGGGTAACTTTTAATGAGGAAACGCTACACTACACGAAGAAACACAGTACACACTTCGTAAGTTTTCAAAATGATAATATAATATAGTTATGAAAAAATAGGCAGCAGTTGATATTCCTGCTTGTTCTACAAAAAAAAAGGGGACCCTGAGTTTTTGAAACGGAACCACCAATTGGGAACCATTGACCTAGATAGTTACACTTTTTTCCTGTCATAGTATAGGAATATAGTTGTTCTCTTAAGACTCTTCATAAGCATTTAAAATTAGGATCATCATCATCATCATCATCATCACCATCGCATTTTGGACACGTCCTCGCGTACAGCAGACGATGACATCAGCTCTAAACTGATTTAGGCTTCTTACTGGGCTCCATACATCACGTTTTTTGTGTGTAACCGTAACACACAAGCGTAACTGCCAAGAATTACGTAACTTTCTCATAAATAACACAATCAAACACACACACAATCAAAAGCACGCACACACACACTCACACAGGCAGTGCGGACGAGCAAATCTCAGAAGTCCATTTTGATGTTCTAGAAAACAAAAATAAGGTTGCTCCTTCGAGGTTGCAGCTATTGCTGTTACTGAGACAGTCCTGGCTTTGTAATATCCGCTGTTAGAATCCATTAGTTCTCTATATGCGAACTGTTCCCTTATATTGAGTTTCCTCCCTTTCTGTATACTTTCTTCAACATAAGTTTTCTATCTTAAATCTAAGTTTCTTCCCCTTCCATATACTACCTTCGTTATATGTTTAGACAGCACAGCATCTGCTGCCAAACACGTGAGTTTTACACTGACAATGAAAAAGCTACAAGAAAACGTAGCCGAACGTTAAATTGAGGCTCTCGTGTATGTTCTGGGGTTACGTTCTGACGCAAAGGATGCTGGGAGAAAGATGGCGCAACAGTGTGATATAATGTTTAACTTATTAAGTCAAAGGTGAATGAATGTTTCATGTCAAAATTCAGGTGTCTTCATGACTTGAAAGTCCTATCGTCTCCTTATTTTAGCCAGGGTTTCATCACCGCTATCGTCGCAGAACTAGGTCACTGACGTCTACGCGGATTTCTGCTTGGTGCTGTAACATACATTGAGTAAACAGCCAATCGTTGTTGCGCTGCTCGCAGATTTCTCACGACAGCTGCTTTATCTCTGACCTCTGTAGTGCAGCATCTGCAAAATATGCGAAGACATCAAAAACATGGTCTTTGATGAGTCATCTTGAGTTCATCAAAGAGCAGTACACGATTCGTTGCGACATTGGCTCCAAGGCACACAGGCATACGCGTAGCTTGAATACCTACAGCGCGTGCCACCGTGACCAAGATATCACAAGCTATCTGCGTTCTGCCTTTCTTCCCAGCATGGATGTCATTTCTTCCCGCCATGGATGTCATTTCTTCTCGCCATGGATGTAATTTCTTCCCGCCATGGATGTCGTTTATTCCCGCCATGGATGTCATTTATTCCCGCCATGGATGTCATTTATTCCCGCCATGGATGTCATTTATTCCCGCCATGGATGTAATTTCTTCTCGCCATGAATGTAATTTCTTCTCGCCATGGATGTAATTTATTCCCGCCATGGATGTCATTTCTTCCCGCCATGGATGTCATTTTAAAAAAACATATTTTGACGGAAATGTGAAATTTGGTGACCTTGGGAGTGCTTGGAATGTGGGAAGTGTTTGGGAGCTGTAGAACAAAGTAATTGTTCTGAACTATTACAGTACATCGAGATATTCTGTTCTTGATTATTGTAGTATTGACGAATAGTTCTTTGTCGAGTTTACTGTCTTATTCTGGATCTTGAATGATTTGAAATGTATAAACTAGGAACAAAGTAGGAACAGCTTTATTACTTAATGAGTACACAGTTGTGACATTTCGGCGTGAGACTTAATCATATAAAAACACACATGACAAAGAAATAGAGAGAGGAGATAAAGTATAAATTCACATGAATGCTATGTAAGAAAAAAAAGAAAGAAAATGAATAGAGAACTTAGCTGTGACTTGTAAGAAGCAGCTGTGGCTTGTCCGACGCTGTGTTCAGAAATGCGCATGGTGGAGTGTAGAGAATATTTAAATGGAGACTTGGGTCGTGACTGAGTGTGGTGGGTGGGGAAATCGTGGAGGGGAGAGAGAGTGATACAGTGGTAACCTAGCCGGGAGAACGTGAAATATGTGATTATAGTTGGGTTAGAGGGGTTGTAATGTGATGCTGTGAGGAGGTTCTGAACTGTGTACCAAGTGAGAAGGGAGTGGAGCCTAGTGGGGAGAGATTATGGTTTTGGAAGAGGAGAGTGTTAGGTGTAGCTGAATAATGAGTTCAAACCATGATCTGATGCTTGCGCTACTCACCGGTCGTCAGTATCTTTTATATGATGAATAGTCGTTGCCGTAACAACACTTGTTACTCCTTGTCAATTCCACTCGGAGCTGATGTCATGTATAGACTCACTTCATTCCAAGGAACTCTAGTGGAAGTTATCACGAATGGCGTCACAGATACTACGAGTTTCAATAAATCAAGTCTCTGCACACGCTACAGGTTCCATTTATTTCGGTCTAATAATGGTTCAGATACAGTAGCTGGTAACATAACTTGGTCTAGAAAATTCATCTCCTTGGTTCATCACGGAATCATCTAAACAATGTTTCACAACATCGGATCTAGCATATTCTAGATGCAGCACTCCAGCAATCTTCTCAGCTTCAAGATACTCTACACGTGACATCAGAACAATTCCAAACTCTCCACCATATTAGATCTGCAGCACGTGGTCAACTCCTCGTTTAAATCACTTCTACACAAAGTTTCAAAAGTATCAAATCTTCATAATCACCTGAAACGCATCTTCAGTCTGTCCTGAAACTATTTCTGGTTCTAAAATGCTGTTACCGATTATCTGTTTTGTCCTCTGTGTGACTCTCTATCTGCGTGTCCCTTGTGTGTCCCGTTCTCTTTCTTGCTCTCCTACTTGACTTGTACTTCCTGTCCTCCTGTTATGGTCTTCTACTTCTCCTTGTCTCTCATAAAACTGCATGCCTGACGTATATGTCGTAAGTCAGTTGTCCAATAGGACACACCCCTAGATCTTTCCATTGGTCAGCTGGTCAACTCGATCCACTCCCTTTTTTCAAAACGGTGTGCAAATTGCATCCTAAGATTAGTAAACATGCGTCCCGTGTCAATCTGTTGCGTCAAAATCCTTCTGTACAATTTTACACAGTATCAGGTGTTTGAGATACCTAATAGGGGATTAGTCCAGATCTGTTCGCACAGTGTCCGTCTGTCTGTCACCATATTGTTGATGTAACCATTCAGTTTAGTCGTGTCAGGACTATTATAATCCGGCTGTATCTCTTTTAATCTGCCTTTATTACCGGCGTCCATCTTGTCATTGTGATAAAACTGCTACTATTACCGTGGGAGTGTTTCTCTCAAATTCTCCATCGTTTCTGACCTACTTTCTACGTACCAGTAAACTATAATAAATATGCCAATAGTAATAATAATAATAATCATAATCATAACATTAATAATAATAAATATGATACTGTCCTAATTTACAAGGGACCATGCTACGCTGGAGAATTTTGTGCGTGCATGCCAGACACAGAAACTGTTATATCTTCGGTAGATCTGGAGTTCAGACATTTCTTAATTCTCACTTTACAGCACAGTATCGCTCTGTGTATGTTACGTGGTGCATTTCTATATCAAACATTTCTTAATTCTCACTTTACACCACACTATCACTCTGTGTATGTTACGTGGTGCATTTCTATATCAAACATTTCTTAATTCTCACTTTACACCACACTATCACTCTGTGTATGTTACGTGGTGCATTTCTATATCAAACATTTCTTAATTCTCACTTTACACCACACTATCACTCTGTGTATGTTACGTGGTGCATTTCTATATCAAACATTTCTTAATTCTCACTTTACAGCACAGTATCGCTCTGTATATGTTACGTGGTGCATTTCTATATCAAACATTTCTTAATTCTCACTTTACACCACACTATCACTCTGTGTATGTTACATGATACATTTCTGTATCAACTACTTATCAATCATCACTTTACAGCACAATATCACTATGTATATGTTACGTGGTGTATTTCTAAATCAAACATTTCTTAATCCTCACTTTACACCACACTATCATTTTGTGTGTGTTACGTGGTGCATTTCTATATCAAACATTTCTTAATCCTCACTTTACAACTATATCACACTCTTATCAATACTCACTTTACAACTCAAAATCACTCCGTCTATGATACGCGGTGTATTTCTGAATCAAACATTTCTCAATACTCATTTTACAGCACAATATTGCTCTGTCTGTGTTACGTGGTGTATTTCTACATCAAACACTTATCAGTGCAGATATCATTATCCATATCAAGAATTTCCACCTTCAGCCCGTCATTTCAATTAGTACTTTGAGGGGTCTATGAGGCACTGCCTTAGCACATGGTCACACTTGGCAGATGCCCCACGATTCAGCTTTTGTCAGTGTCATTCTTTTTTTTCTCTCTCTCTGTGGATTAAATAATGGCTTATTGATTGAATGTGGGTAGAGGCCACAGTGAACTGCTTCTCTCCGTGCCTACAAAGTTGTTGAGAGGGCCCTGTATCTGAATGAAACTCCCGCGAGAAGATATTATGAAGTGTAAATGCTACAGAAGAGTTCTTCAAATATCAAGGGCACAAAAAAGAACAAATATACTACATATTACAAGAACTTAATATTAAAGAAGGCTAGCTAATAAAGATGATTAAATAGAGAAAATTTAAATATTTTGGACACATTAAACGTCATGAGAGTTTAGAGAAGACTGTATTGGAAGGGTACATGATGGGAAAAAGAAAGAGAGAGGCGAAGATGGCTGCAAGACATCGTTGATAATCTGCGAATGGATTCATCAGCAGCAGGCCATCTTGCTCACAACCGAGAGGCCTACAGGAATGTTGTTAGGGAGGCAAAGTCCCGCAAGGGACATGCAAATGACTGACTGACTGAAAAGAGAGAGAGAGAGAGAGAGAGAGAGAGAGATGAGAAATAATACGCTTAAATTAGTAAACATTTGCATGAAATCCCCGTAATCATGTTTTCAGACCTAAATATTGAAATTAGAACAAGCAGACTCGCTATTTGTCGTTAAAATAATTTTTGTTGAAAATCGATATTCTTTTTTTTTCGATCTTTTTCGTGGGTTACGGTGACTTTTCATTGCTGGTTCAGGGTCGCGCTTAGAAAAGGTTGAGATTAGCTGATCTGTCTTCTTCTTCTTCAGTCTCCCTGGAATTTCGAGCTAATGTTCTTTGCAGCCGATGCTGTTAAGATGCTGAAGTACAGCATCGTGTCGGATCGAGAGTTGGTTATGGCAGCTATTTTTTCAGTCCATGAATGCAGCTAAGAAAGCAGTGAGTGAGCAGACTCTACCGCCATGGGGACTATGGCGACCCTTCACCGGTTAGCCTGGCCATGTCTGTTACAGGAAGGGTTGGGGGTACAGGGCCTTTAATAACTATGGTCGCTAGCCCTGGCGCCAGCATGTCAGCTATGGGTCCCTGACTGTATAAACGATCAGCCCCTTCACCCCTCCGCTGATTTATATCATATATAATATACCTAACTATATATAAACATGTCTAATATGCCTACCTATATATAAACATGTCTAATATACCTACCTATATATAAACATGTCTAATATACCTACCTATATATAAATATATATAATATACCTACCTATATATAAACATGTCTAATATACCTACCTATATATAAATATACATATATATAATATACCTACCCATATATATACATGTCTAATATACCTACCTATATATAAATATATATAATATACCTACGTATATATAAACATATATAATATACCTACCTATATAATATACCTACGTATATATAAACATATATAATATACTACGTATATATAAACATATATAATATGCCAATCTATATATAATCATATATAATATACCTACCTATATATAATATATCTATGTACATAAAGCATATGTAATATGCTTACCTATCTTACATCGTTCCCCTACCGTTAAACGTCACATAGGGCTCGCATAGTTGTTTGCCAAGTTTTCCTGCTCTCGGCGAGTCTTTCAACTTCATCAAGGGATGTTATGCCCACTAAACTAGCTTCTCTTAACAATGTCCTCTTTAGAGTCTCACGTGGTTGATCTCTTTTTCTTCGGCCTGTTGTGCTGTAATTGATAGCTTGTTTTGGTATTCTCTGATTGTTTCTTCTCATCACATGATCTACACATGTCCATCTTCGTTTTCTGATCACCCATGAGACAGGTTGTTGTCGGCTCATCTGTCTTAATGCCTACCTATATCTCTCTCTGAACCTTAAGTGCCCAGGGCACATGGGGCTTCCGCAAGGGTTTTCCACAAATGCCTGTCCATCGCCTTTTTTTCTGCTCTTGCCCAGGTGAGCCCTCTATTGCTCAACATCCTTTCTGGCCTACCTATATATAAACATATAATATACCTACCTATTTATAAACATATATAGTATACCTACCTGTATATAAACATATATAATATACCTATATATATATATATATATATATATAAACATATATACTATCAATCATGCCGCCCGGCGTAGGCGATCATTTCTCTCCACAATTCCTTGTCTTTAGACTTGATTATGAGATTCGCGGGTGACTTTCTTCCTAGCCACACCAGTAACTTCTCTCTCTGTCTTCCTCTATCTCTTCTTCCCTCAGTTTTTTTCCAGTTGCCACAGTTTGTTTCAATTTTCCTCTTCTCAGAAAATATTCTACAAATCTCGCTTGTCTGCTTCTGATCTTTGCTGTAATTTGCCTTTTAACTCCAGCCTCTCTTAAGACTTCTTCGTTGGTTTTCTTAGCTGTCCATGCTACCTTCACCATCCATCTTATGAACCACATTTCCATGGCCTTCATTTCTCACTGTACTCTTTTATTCATAGAACATGCTTCACATCCATAAAACAAAATTGGCTCGATGTAACATTTAAGTACTCGGAATCTTGTTTCGATTGATAATGATCTGTTGCACAAAATGTTTCTCATTTTCTGGAATGCTGACTTGGCCTGAGCACGTCTGCTTTTTACTTCGTTGTGACATTTCCCATCAGCTGCTATAATCGTTCCTAAGTACTTGAATCTATCAACTTGTTTCAGATGTGTGCCATCGATGGTAATGCTACATTTTGGTGGTATTCTTTTCTTTGAGATGAACATCACTTCAGTCTTCTTTTTATTCAGGCTGAGACCTTTACTTTTACTTTCACGAACCACGTGAAATATATACTATATATATACTATACCTACCTATATTTTAAAAAAATCATTACATGTAACCATATACTCATAACCTCGAGATGTAATTAGATGTAAGCATATAATCGTAACCTCGAGACATAATTACATGTAAGCATATAATCGTAACCTCGAGATATAATTACATGTAAGCATATAATCGTAACCTCGAGATATAATTACGTGTAAGCATATAATAGTAACCTCGAGATATAATTACATGTAAGCGTATAATAGTAACCTCGAGATGTAATTACATGTAAGCATATAATCGTAACCTCGAGATATAATTACGTATAAGCATATAATCGTAACCGCGAGACATAATTACGTGTAAGCATATAATCATAACCTTGAGATATAATTACGTGTAAGCATATAGTAGTCGTAACCTTGAGATATAATTACGTGTAAGCATATAGTAGTCGTAACCTTGAGATATAATTACGTGTGAGCATATAATCGTAACCTTGAGATATAATTACGTGTAAGCATATAATCGTAACCTCCAAATATAATTACGTGTAAGCATATAATCGTAACCTCCAGATATAATTACGTGTGAGCATATATTCGTAACCTCCAAATATAATTACGTGTAAGCATATAATCGTAACCTCGAGATACAACTACGTGTAAGCATATAATCGTAACCTCGAGATACAACTACGTGTAAGCATATAATCGTAACCTCGAGATATAATTACGTGTAAGCATATAATCGTAACCTCGAGATATAATTACGTGCAAACATATAGTCGTAACCTCGAGATATAATTACGTGCAAGCATATAGTCGTAACCTCGAGACATATTGTATGTTTACTCCTAGGGGGGAAAAATATCATTTATCTTGACAACTATTGCAGTTTTGTAATCTCATAAATCATCTATATCCCTGTTCTTTGTTTTTTTCCTTTCATGTGCGCTGATGCTGGAGGAACACTTCGGGAGATATGCTCATTCTCTCCCAGTTTCCTTTCTCCGTAACTAATCTTCTTTTCCCATCATTCAAGACTGGCCATGATCGTTTTTCTCTGCCTGAACCAAATTTTTCTCCGCGTAGAAAAACTCTGTTGTCGTTACAGGGCAATCCAAGTAAAAGGTTTTCTGAGATGTTCAATTCTCTCTCCTTCCCCCTCCCAAAAAAAAAAATCTGTCGCCTTGGGTCGGGGTATGCCTTGAGCACGGTTAACCTCGGGACTAGCACTGGTTAAGCACAGGCTGTCTCTCTGTGGGAATTTGTTCACCCTGCTGTAGAGAAACCAGCAGTTAACACATGAGATACGAGCGACTAGACGAAAAATTGCTGCGCTCTGTTGCATGAGGAAATGTGTACCTCTGAGAACCTCTGAGAAACAGGCTGCAGATTATGTTATAAACAACTGGCAATGACAGGTTAAAAGAAAGATACATAACAGAGAATAACGCTGTCAAAGACTTAGATTAACAGAAAGAAACGGAACGGAGAACAAGTTATAAAGTCTTAGCAACGACATGTTAATAGACAGAAACAGACGGGAGATTATGTTATAAAGACTTAGCAATGACAAGTTAATAGAAAGAAACAGACTATAGACTACGTTATAAAGACTTAGCAATGATAAGTTAATAGGCAGAAACAGACGGGAGACTACGTTATAAGGACTTAGAAATGACAAGCTAGTAGACAGAAACAGACGGGAGACTACGTTATAAGGACTTAACAATGACAGGTTAACAGAAGGGAGGATACGGTATAACGAGTGAGCAACTGACATCTTAAAAGATGGGAAGATACACTATCAAGACAAGCAATGGAAAAAAGGTTAGCAAGTACAGATAATGGGTGATCTCTCTACTGTCCTACAAGCACAGCAAATCTTCACACAAAAAAAATAACCAGCAACTGATAGATCATCCATCCATCACTCACTACACATCTTCACTCACTACACATCTTCACTTACTACATATTTTTATTCATTGTACATTTACTCACTACAGATCTTCACTCACTACATATCTTCACTCGCTACAGATCTTCACTCACTGCAGATATTCAATCACTACAGATCTCTACTCATTGAAGATCTTCATTCACTGAAGATCTTTTTCACTGCAGATCTCCACTCACTACAGATCTCTTTTCGCTGCAGATCTCCACTCACTACTGATCTCTTTTCATTGCAGATCTCCATTCAATTCATATATATTTTCAGTGCAGATCTCCACTTACTATTGATCTCTTTTCAGTGCAGATCTCCACTCACTACTGATCTCTTTTCATTGCAGATCTCCATTCACTTCAGATCTCTTTTCACTGCAGATCTCCACTCACTATTGATCTCTTTTCATTGCAGATCTCCACTCGCTACAGACATATGCTTATTACAGATCTCCACTCACTACAGACATATGCTTATTACAGATCTCCACTCACTACAGACATATGCTTATTACAGATCTTCATTCACTACAGATATTCATTCACTGCAGATCTTCACACACTGCAGATCTCTTTTCACTGCAGATCTCCATTCAATACAGATCTCTTTTCACTGCAGATCTCCACTCACTACTGATCTCTTTTCAATGCAGATCTCCACTCACTGTCTGACGCCTCCAAAATAAACTGAAGATTGTAGCCAGTAAAACACAAGAGCTCGTTCAGTCTTCTGGGAGGACGCGAGGGATTTATTGCCTGACTCAGATCGTGGCCCAGCTTGAGAAAGATCTTGAAGTTTAAGCTGAGAGCGTCAGCCACAAGATACAAGTTCTTTCACTGACGGCCATGTTTGAGCGTGCCAAAATTGCAAAGCGGAAATTGAATATTGATGAAATCCCAGCATTTGACATGACATTGGGGAAGAAAGGGGGAGGGGGAGAGTAGAGGTGTAATTTTTTTTATATATAACCGGAAAGCCGATGTTAAGATGTGTTGACATTTAAACGAAACCACACAGTGGTTATAAAGTTGTCAGTTGCCAGGTTATCCACTGTTGAAGAACGTCTTGCTCAACGTCAGTTCTTGTAAGAGCTCAAATACAGGGAGACAAACATTTTTTTTTCTATTTCCTAAACATTAATCTGGAGTCATCATCATGGTCACTCATAATGAACCATGGAATGAACCATAACGAACTGTTCCCGCTAAGTATTAGGTACTTCTCTAAGTGACCAGTGGTCCAGGAATTTCATGGGGATTTACGGTCGTGCGTACCGGTGTCGCTTAAAATTTTTATCCAAAGATTTTTTTTTCGAAAAAATCAAAATCAAAATCTTTACAGCTTTGAGGTTGGCCATTATAATATTTATAAAAGGTTGGGAAACACTGCATTAATGATATAGGAAGCATAATACTGTGCTAGATCTCAACCAGAATCTTATTCTTTGTACAAATTTCACGAGTTTCTTCACAAATATCGGTCCTTTAAAAGAAATACTTCACTTCTCTTAAGTTGATCTTCAAAGGTTTGAGAAAATCTTGACACTAGATATCATCATCATCAGGTGCCGTGCCGACCGGTGTTGGCTATTATGCTTCTTCATACTACATGATCCTGCATGCAGGCCATCAGCTCAGTTGATGATCTCCTCTCACACCATCCCGTCAGACTGTCTAGTATCATTTCTCTTGGTCTTCCTCTTGATCTTCTTCCTTCTATTTTTCCTGCTGTTATAATATTTTCAATGCCCCCTCTTCTCATTGCATGTCCTATGAAAGTACATTGTCTCTCTCTTATCTTTTTGACAAGGTTTTTTTGTCTCTCCAGCTCTTCTCATACATTCTTCATTAGTTATTTTTGATGTCCAGGGGATTCGCAACATTCTTCTAGTAAACCACATTTCTGCTGCTCCCAATGATTTTTGTGCAGACCTGCCTATTATCCATGATTCACTTCCATATAACAAGATAGGTTCAATATAGCATTTTAGGACTCGTTTTCTAACATTCATTGATAAGGATGTGTTGGATAATATGTTTCTCATTCTCTGAAATGCAGTCTTTGCTTGGCCTATTCTGTTCCTAATTTCTGTTCTGCATTTCCCATCTGAAGTTATTACTGCTCCAAGGTATTTCAATTTCTGCACCTGCTTTAGAATAGTTCCGTTTAATTTAATACTGCATGCTGGTGGATTCTGTTTCTTAGATATAACCATAGTCTCTGTCTTTTTGATGTTCAAAGTAAGGCCTTTCTGTTCACTATCTTTGGCGACTTTATCCAAGAGAATTTGCAAGTCTTGTTGGTTCTCAGCTATCAGTACTGTGTCGTCAGCATACCGAAGGTTGTTAATATTGTATCCTCCAATGTTTATGCCTGGTTCTGTGATGATTGTTCTTAGAATATTCTTGCTATACAGAGAAAAAAGGTCTGGAGATAGTACACATCCTTGTCGCACCCCTTGTTTTATTGGTTGATATTTTCCAGTTCTATTTTCAAATCGAATTGCTGCTTTTTGCTGCCAGTATAGATATTTTACAATCCTCGGGTCTTTGCCGTCTATATTGATGTCTTCAAGCATTTTAATAATTTCATTATGTTTCATCTTGAGATATTCACCGCTTATTTTCAGTGTGAGTTTTAATGTTATAAACCGAAGTTAACTTCACAGTTCACACTCAGAACTTGAACAGCAGTCGGTCATCAGGAGACAAAGATGACTGTTCCATAGTAAATGTTTGTTATAAGGAGACAGACGACTGTTCTAGAGTGAATGTTTGTCATAAGGAGACAAAGATGACTGTTTTATAGTGAATGTTTGTCGTAAGGAGGCAAAGATGATTGTTCTAGGGTGAGTTTGTCATAAGGAAACAAAGATGACTGTTCTAGAGTGCGTTTGACATCAGGTGACTAAGAATACTGCACTAGATTGACAGTTTGTATTAAGGTGATAAAGATGACTGCTCTAATCTGACAGTTTATCTTCAGGAGACAAAGATGATTGCGCTAAATGTGACAGTTTGCATTCAGGAAACAAAGATGACAACGCTAACTGTGACGGCTTACAGCTGAGAGACAAAGATGACTACGCTAAATGTGACTATATGTAATGAGGAGACCAAAATGATTTTGCTAAAATGACAGTTTATAATAGGAGGGGAAATGTGACTGTTCTAGAGTGACAGTTTATAATTGGGGGGGGGGGGGGGGGAAATGTGACTGTTCTAGAGTGACAATTTATATTCGGAGGAGAAATGTGACTGTTCTAGAGTGACAGTTTATAATCGGAGGGGAAATGTGACTGTTCTAGAGTGACAGTTTACTATAGTGCTGGTGCTAACAGGCTGTTGCTCCTCTTCTGAAATGTTTTACAGCCTTGCTAACTGGGTAATATTTTACGTGGTCCACATCTTCAGACTGGCTAACTGGGTAATATTTTACGTGGGCCACATCTTCAGCCTGGCTAACTTGGTAATTTTTGTACATGGACTACATCTTCATTTTGGCTAAAATCTTCATTTTCACCTTTTGCTAACTGGGTATTTTTTACGTGGACCACATCTTCAGCCTGGATAACTGGGGAATTTTTTACGTGAACCACTTCTTAATCCTGGCTAACTGGGTAACTTATTACGTGGACCACATCTTCAGTCTGGCTAACTTGGTAATTTTTTTACGTGGACCACATCTTCAGTCTGGCTAACTTGGTGATGTTTTCTGTGGACCACATCTTCAGCCTGGCTAACTTGGTGATGTTTTCTGTGGACCACATCTTCAGCCTGGTTAACTGGATAATGTTTGACGTGGTATCCACTGTAAAGATAAAATTCCCATTTCCGTGCCATTAAGGCATATTGGGGCCCGTATGTCCAAGACCTTCGGCACATGAATGTCTGATGTGGTCAGTATCACATCTGGTCGCATTTACCCTCCAAGATTCCTCTGGTACTCATTTTTGGAGACTGAGTGAACCCCGGGGCTTTTTTGGTGTGTACCAGAAGAAAACAAAACATCCCACTGCTGGGACTTGAACCCAGTACCACCGGCTTAGTAAACAGAGCGTCTAACCACTCAGCTAACCAGTCCGCGGACTAATAGTACACAGAAAATCAGCTGTTAGAGCCACATCAAGACTTAGAACGTGGTGCTCTTGTCTACTCCCCACCCCGCGCAACACGCGAACATCAAGTCTAGAGTTTACAGCTCATGAAAGACCAGTAACAGCTGGACTGAGTAAAACTGCCATGTCTCATGTGTCCAACATTCTGCAGAAAGTATTGACTTTTAGGCAGACTAATTCAAGGCTAGTGGTTGGAAGAAACGTGGGCACTGCATGTTTTCAAGAATCCATGTTCATCTTTAAAAACCAGCACCGTCCATTTCCGCTTTTTTGAATAAGCAAAAGTCTGTGGGTTTGTAGAGGGATGGAAGAAATTCACCATTTTCTTTGTTCTTCTTAACGTCCGTTAACATAAGGTGTTTTACAGGGCTCCAAAAACAAACAAACAAAATCTGTGTTCTGTAATTTAGGAGCTGCTGTGACCTTTGACTCATTTCTGACTTATTATTTGCACATGAGCCTCTGGGTGCCGATGATGTGGCAACTGAAGGGTAAGTGAAGGGAAGGGAAGAGGTCTGAAGAATTCGACTGGCACGCCATTCGTGTGGACTTTCAATCGTGGCATCGACCTCCTCGCTTACCATGCGCCATAATTCAGTTTAAATTTCGGCAGAACATTCAAGAACCATTGCTTATCTCCACTGCTGAATTATATAATCAAATAAAACATTTACTGTTTATAACTGTAAAGCATTAGAAAAAGTGAGACACACAGAAATTATAAGAATGCTAGAAGACGTCAACATAGATGGGAAAGATCTGAAACTCATAAAAAACATATATTGGCAGCAATCAGCAGCAGTGAATGTTGAGAACCAAATAGGTGGATTCCAAGACATAAAATTGGTAGTGAGACAAGGATGTATTCTATCTCCTGACCTCTTCCCCTTGTACAGTGAAAACATAATGAGAAATATAGAGAACATGCCAGGAATATCAGCTGACGGATACTACCTTAACAACTTAAGATATCCAGACGACACAGTCCTGATTGCTAAAAGTGAAGGGGAGCTACATGCTCTTCTGGATATCGTGGTTCGTGAAAGTAGAAGTAAAGGTCTCAGACTGAACAAAAAGAATACTGAAATGATGGTCATCTCAAAGAAAAGATTATCACCAAAATGTAGCATTACCATCGATGGCACAAATCTGAAACAAGTTGATAGATTCAAGTACTTAGGAACAATTATAACAACTGATGGGAAATGTCACAATGAAATAAAAAGCAGACGTGCTCAGGCCAAGTCGGCATTCTAGAAAATGAGACGCATCTTGTGCAACAGATCTATATCAATGGAAACAACACTCCGAGTACTTAAATGTTACATCGAGCCAATTCTGTTTTATAGGTGTCAAGCATGGTACAGAGTACAGCCAGAAATGGAGGCCATGGAAATGAAGTTTAAAAGAAGGATGTTGAAGGTACCATGGACAGCCAAGAAAACCAATGAAGAAGTCTTAAGAGAGGCTGGAGTTAAAAAGCAAATTATAGCAAAGACATGTGAGATTTATAGGACATTTCCTGAGAAGAGGAAAATTGGAACACACTATGGCAACTGGAAAAACTGAAAGAAAAAGAGACAGAGGAAGACAGAGAGAGAGAGAGAGAAGTTACTGGATGGGCTGTCAGTGTGGCTAGGAAGAAAGTCGCCGGCGGATCTCATAATCAATAAAAAGACAGGGTATTGTGGAGAGAAATGATCGCCTATGCCGCGCGGCACGCACTTAAAATGAACTGAAATGTTTATAATAATACAGTTCAAGTGCTTTATAATACAGAGAAGGGGTTTGTGTTTGATGCAGTTTGTGAGTCCACATAGACTGTAAATATACCTTCAGAAAACTTGACCACTGTAAAGCTCAGTTTTTCAAGGCAGTTTAAGAACTGAATGATAGTTATTCACATTTGACTGCACAGTCCACGTCAAAGTTTGCTTCTGGGCGACGATGCTATTATGGCAGTCTTTGAGCTCCAGCACGTATAGTTTTTGGGTAAAAGTATATGTAAGACTAAGTACATAATTATATACACATTTTGTTATCACAGCTTTACTGCAGTGACTGCAGTAAAGCTGTGATAACAAAATGTTAAAACTATTGAAAACAAAAGTATAAAGAGCTTTAACAATTAATATTAATTGTATCGTTTCGCTTTACACCTTAATCATACATAAACAAACAGGACAAAGAAACAGGGAAAGAAGATTAAATATAAATTCACATTAATGATATACAACAAATAAGAATTGGGGGAAAAATAGAAAAAAGGGAGCACTTAGCTGTGACTTGTAAGAAGCTGTGTCCGAGAGTACGTGTGGTGGAGTATTGTGAATGTTTAAATGAAGGCTTGAGAGGATGGTAGTAAAGAAGGGGTGAGAAAAGCGGAAAAGAGAGAGATATATAATGGTAATCAACCCGAGAAGAGGGTTGGTAAATAGATGAATGTGCTTGGATAGAGGGTAAATGTAGTACATTTAGGGTTCTGTAATATAATTTACAGTTGAGGAAAGAGTAGAACGTGGTAGAGAGGGAATATTTTTGTGGAGAACGGGAATGTTAAGTATCGCTGAAATTCGAAGTCAAACCGTGTGGTTTAAAACGTTCCATATTCCTGTATGTAGTGGTTCTCAAATTCCAAGCGGCTTCTCTTATCAGAGTGATAATGTTCAATAGCTGTTACTAGGAAATCAGACTTCTCTTTATGGCCGTTGAAATGATTAGAGACTAACTTATAAGCATGCTGAGAGATTTCATAAAGATATTTCTGTATGCGGTCACCAAATCTGAGACACTCTCTCCAATATATATTATCCTACACTTTTTAAACACAGCTGTAGCTGTAACTGTAATCAAAGACTGGCATCCCCGCACTCCGGGCATTCCCATACGTGCTCCGACTTCCGTTCCAACACCCACTGAAGTGTACGCCAGCTGATGGAGTCAGTCACACACTGATTGTGGATAACACGCGCTAAACCACTTCTTTCGGACAAACGTCCACTTCCCCTCTTCTCCCTCAATTCCATCATCCTCTTGGTGTGATTGTAGTCATTCAACCCGATACCGTCTTCCATACGCAGTCTATCCAAGATGGCTCTTGCAATCTTGTCCATTCTTAGGATTTCCTGAATTGATGCCATGCCTGCCAGCTTGTTCGATTTCTTTGATTCCCGCATTGAACACAGTGACTCGTCACGGGACTCGCATGTGAATTCCTCGTGGAGTGTGCGAGCAGTTTTGGTAAAAGTAATCGATTTCGTTTCCCAGAATACAGAGCAGGTGACAGCGCGGGTGGTTACATTTTCTAGTTCCGACAAATGGACGATCCCGTTTAAGATGGCTATGAAGGAGGATATCCTTCCGATATGGTTCACGTTTGTAGGTTAATAGAGGGAGGTCAGAGAAGATGTCGAGAGTGACAAGATCGAGCTGTAGCAGTGGCAGGTGGCGTTAGATAATTTTCTTAACCATCTGGCCATGAAGGCGAAAAGGAAACACTAATTTAACTCTGTCAGATAAAGTCAGTTTTTTTTCCCTGTCTTTCTGAACAGCTCTTTGCGGCTCACTAACCAATAAAGCTGCTCCTACTTTTTGTTTTAAATAGTTTTAACACTTTATGAAGGCGGTGAAGACGCCCAATATGGTCATCATCGACCCATAGCTGATATGCCAGCGTCAGGGTTAGCGACCCACAGCTGACCAAGCCCTTTCCCACCTCTCCATGGTACCCACAGTTACAGGCTAACGGGGCAGGGATCGCCATAGTCCCTATGGTGGTGGAGTCTGCTAAAGAAGCATTGCACACCCCCTGCTTTTTTAGCTGTACTCCGGGACTGAAAAAACTAGCCGCCATAACCTCTTCCTACGCCGATACGATGCTGTGCCTCGACATCTCTTCAGCATCGGTTGCAAAGAACAACAGCTCGCAGTTACAGGGAGTTTGTACAAGTACAAGTACAAGACTTTATGAAAGCAGCGTTCTGCAAAATACGGTGCTCCTGTCTGTTGTGTCTTATAATTACTATTGTTCCATTCTACTGTGTCTTAACTAAATTGATGACAACTGACAAAACAAACAAGGCAGCTGAAATATATATCAATGAGGAAAAATTGGAAGAAGTGGAGAGTTGAATATCTTGGATCACTACTAACTAATAATGGAGATACAATGAGAGAAATTAAAAGAAGGACATCTATCGCTCTTCAGAAAATAAAACAAATAAAGAATCTGTGGAGAGGAGCAGACAGAACTACAAAAATAAGATTTTTAAGGTCATGCATCTTTCCCATAGCAACATATGCCTGTGAGACCTGGACACTTAACAAAACAGATGAGAAACACATAAATGCCTTTGAATGTAAATGCTACAGAAGAGTTCTCCAAATATCGTGGACACAAAAAAGAACAAATATATCTATACTACAATAGCTTAATATTGAAGAAGGCTGGCTAGTAAAAAGGATTAAAGAGAGAAAACTTAAATATTTTGGACACATTAAACGTGATGATAATTTAGAGAAGACCGTATTGGAAGAATACATAATGGGAAAAAAAAAGAGGAAGACCAAAACGAAGATGGCTGCAAGACATCGTTAACGATCTGCAAATGGATGCAGCAGCAGCAGGCCATCTTGCTCACAACTGAGAGGCCTACAGGAGTGCTGTTTGGGAGGCAAAGTTCTGCAAGGGACATGCAAATGAATGATGAATGTGTCTTATACAGAATTTACTACTTCTTTTCCCTTATGTTGTGTCTCATAAAGATAATTACTTGTTCTTTTCCGTTCTATTGTGTCTTATAGAGATAATTACTCGTTTTTCCCTCTATATTGTGTCTTATAAAGACAATTTGCTTTTTCTTTTCCGTTATGTTGTGTAAAATAAAGATATTTTCTTGTTTTTTCCCGTTCTTTTGGTTGTAGATATTTTTCTCTTGCCAAATATGTTGTTTATCCTATGTTTGTACATATTTGTTGTTCTGTTTATATCAGTAACATCTTATATGTCGGGAGCTGGAATGGTTGAATCGATATTATTGAACTGCTTTACCCTAGTCCATGGCCGCTTCTATTCAAGTGTGTTCTAGTTTTGATATGGAGTCTGTCCGCCATCTCAAGAGATAGGAGAACACTAATGGACTTGTCCGACTTGCAAAGCTTATAACCTGTAATGTATATTTTTGAGGTAATTTTCTGCTATCTTCGCTCGTTCGCTATCTCCTAATTAGCAAAGATAACCCAGTGTGATATATCCCACCTGGTCAAGATTGCCCTAACAAAAATTCGAAACGTTTTTCATCTACTTCTTTTCATATTTTGTCAGGCTCTGTATCCAAGCTATTGCTTAGAAGAAAAAAAAAATTTTTAAATCAGGAGCTCTATGTGTATGTGTATGTGTTCCAAAAGTTTGAGAACTTCTTCAGTAAATCGTACCTTTATATGTCCTTATAATCAACGCAGCACATACATGAGGAGGTAAACATAAACGGGCAGGCTGACAAACACGAGCAGGTAAGACATACATGAGTGAGTAGTCATGCATAAACAAGAAGATTCACGTGGTAGACAAGGGAGGAGCGACTCTTTCAATACTGGACGTGTTTCGCCCAGCACGCATACAGTTGTTATATCAGGGAAAGCCAGGAACAAACGCGGACCATATGGGAACATTACATACACATATAGACTTCAGCCCACAATTGAACATTACATACATATAGAGAAACTCATCCTACGACTGAATATCTACATACATATAGAGAAACTCATCCTATGACTAAGCATTTACATACATATAGATAAACTCATCCTACGACTGAACATTTACATACATATAGATAAACTCATCCTACGACTGAACATTTACATACATATAGATAAACTCATCCTACGACTGAACATTTACATACATATAGATAAACTCATCCTACGACTGAACATTTACATACATATAGATAAACTCATCCTACGACTGAACATTTACATACATATAGATAAACTCATCCTACGACTGAACATTTACATACATATAGATAAACTCATCCTACGACTGAACATTTACATACATATAGATAAACTCATCCTACGACTAAACATTTACATACATATAGATAAACTCATCCTACGACTGAACATTTACATACATATAGATAAACTCATCCTACGACTGAACGTTATATACACATACAGACACTCATTCCACGACTGAACATTACAAACATGTATAGATTCTCAGCCCACGACTGAATACTACAAACACATATAGATTCTCAGCCCACGACTGAACATTACAAACATATAGATTCTCAGCCCACGACTGAACATTACAAACACATATAGATTCTCAGCCCACGACTGAACATTACAAACATATAAATTCTCAGCCCACGACTGAACATTACAAACACATATAGATTCTCAGCCCACGACTGAACATTACAAACATATAGATTCTCAGCCCACGACTGAACATTATACTTGTAGAGAAATGCAAGTCCCAGACGATGTATACTTTATAAATCTTACACACATGTAACAAACACATTCAAGCCGCGTTGTGAACTTTGTAAATCTTACATACAAGATCTGATAATTAAGTAATGAGATTGATTTTATTATGGCCAAGACAAAAATGCAATCTATGACGCAAAGCATGGAATCCAAAAAGGCAACCTTCATCTATGATCTGGCAACTTTTCATTGCCGCCCGACAAGCAGACGACAAACAAGCCGCCATTTTGTTGACCTAGTTAGAGGTGCATTGTCACGTAATCAGCATGGAGCAAAAAACTAACATTAAATTATGTTTAAAACTCGGAAAAAGTACCACCAGTTGAATTGATGCGACAAGTTTATGGGGATAATTGTTTATCTCGTGAACAGATATTCAGGTGGTATTCACGATTCCAAAGTGGTGTGGAAACGATTACAAATGCAACTAGACATGGACGCCCAATTTCTGTTCGTAATGAGGAACTCATTGCAAAAGTCAGATAACGGATACAATAAGATCGTTGTTTGACTATGAGGATGATGGCAGATGAATTTGGTGTTAACCGAGAGACCATTCGTAAAATTTTAGTGGAAGATTTGGGCAATATAAAAGTTTCCTGCCAGTTTGTACCACATTCGTTGTCTGATGACCAAAAACATCAGCGTGTTGAGTACGCAAAAGACATCATCAAAACGTGTCGCAGAAATAAACATTTCTTAAATTTGATTGTTGCAGAGGATGAAACATGGATTTTCTGCTATGATCCCACAACTAAAGCCAAAGTGCTCAGTGGAAGTCACCATCATCACCAAAATGAAAAAAAAAAATTCATCTTCAAAAGTCCAAAGTGAAGGCAATGTTGGTGTGCTTCTATGACAGCAAAGGAGTTATACACAAAGAATTTATTCCAGATGGACAGACTGTCACTGCCAAAATTTATTTAAGTATTTCGAAACGCCTATTGAAAAGGATTCTCCGAGTCCGACCCGAGTATTCAACACATAGCAGTTTTTTTCATTCTTCATGATAATGCACCGGCTCACCGGCCAATAGCTGTACAGGAATTTTTGGCCCAAAAACAAGTGTGTGTTCTCAACCATCGACCCTATTCCCTAGATTTGTCTCCCTGCGGTGGTTCTTAGGACTGTTATAGCCGGAGATGGGGTGGGGGATACGGTCTCCACTCCAATGCTGTGCGTCTCAAATAGCATCTGACGGTCAAGTCAAGCTTCTGACCTTCTCGTGGCAGAACTGTTCAAAATTACAGGAGAAGGTGCGAAGGCAAATATCTGGCGCCTGAAAACCAGACGCTTCGGGTAGATGAGAGTCATGTTTGGTAGCTCATCTACGCTGCTGGCGAGATTATTCAGCTGCCGTGCGTGGAGTGGGGCTCCTCCTGGCCAGTGAAGAAAGGTGCAAATGAGGTTGCCGCGCTGCACCACTGTGGAAAAGGTGAAAGAAAGGATTAAGCGAAGTAAACAGTAGCCAAATCACGGCATCTCTGGTCTGGAGGTCGGCCACGTCCTATGCGCAATCATATCGGGTGAAATGCCTGAACCGGCTTAACCCAGAGGTTAAGACACTGCTGCCGAGATTCGTTGAATGCCGCGCGTGGAGTGAAACTCCTCCCGGCCAGTGAAGAAAATACGAAAAAGAAATTAGGACGCCGATGTGAAAAGGCGATGGAAAAGATAAAATGAAGCTTAGTCGGTATGACCAGTGGTCTCGCGGCGAGAGCTACTCGTACCACGGCGCCTCTGCTCTAGAGGCCGGCCACGTCCGATATACACTCATACTTGTGAAATATGCCTAAACCGGCTTAAACCAGTGGTGAAACTTACTAGTGGCGAGGATTCGTCCTCCTGGACAAAAGCTCCTTTCTGGTCACGACTAGGAAGGGTAGAGGCCACGACCACAAAATCCTGAAGTCGGAGACACTGGAGCAATGCAGTCTAGATGGGCAACCACCTTTCACCCTGCGGGGATGTATGCGTATCCTAATCTCGCTGAGGTTTTCCAGTAAGAAAGTCCAACGCTGGACTGGATGGGCAACCATCTCTCACCCGGCGGGGATATACATGTATCCCAAAACACGTCGAGGTCTTCCGGTGAGAAAGTCCAACTTTAGGCTGGATGGACAACCACCTCTCACCCAGCGGGGATATACTGATATCCAAAACACGTCGAGGTCTCCGGTGAGAAAGTCCAACTTTAGATTAAACTGGTGCAACCACGGTGTCACGCATTCCCGTTTCTGAGACCCACCAAGAATACAGGCTTAAGGCCTGCGATACTCTTAACCTCTTGTGATCCTCTCGTGGATTTCGTGTGGTCCTTTCGGGGGACCACGGGATCTATCGAGGACCACAGGAGTAAATTCAGGAGGATCATGGGGGGGGGGGGGGGGATCTAGGTGGTAGAAGCCAACGAAGAAGAAGTATCCCTGCGGTTATTTTCTATTCCCAAAATTAAAGTTATCGTTGAAAGGACGCTTCTTTGACGATACTGATGACGTCCAAAGGCCGTAACATCGAGTTTAAAGGCCATATCAACAGAAGAACTACAGAGGTCGTTCCAGTGTTTGTTAGATCGTGCCACTCGCTGTATCAATACATAAGGGGCTTACTTTGAATAAAATGCAGGTTATATCTTCAACTGCTGTTTATTTTATTTGTTATGGAATTAGTCTCATTACTTAATTGTCGGACCCTGTATGTGTAACACATTCAAGCCATGTTGTGAACTTTGTAAATCTTACATACATGTAACAAACACATTCAACCCGTGTTGTGAACGTTGTAAGTCTTACACATGTGTAACAAATACAGCTGATGGATTATGTATGTAAACAAGAAACACACTTACATGCACGTCAGCCACCGCCAAAGAAATATTTCAAAGGTTATTTTTTTTAACCTTCTGTCCCCATCTCTCTCTCTCTCTCTCTCTCTTTCTCTCTCTCCTCTCCCTTCTACCCTTTGATCTGAGAAAATTTTAGAACACAAAAACGGTTTTCATTTTCTCATGCTTTTGTGTTATTTCGTTGTTGTGCCACATGGGCTCTGCTTACATCATGTGGCCGACAGTTTGTTCTTTCCCCTGTTTTGCTCTGACAGCTTAAGAAACGTCTATCACACATGTTTCGCTCACAACTAGCACTTGTCTAAGAACAGTTTTGTTTTCATTTTTTAAGGCATCAAACTGTCTGGTCCTGAGAAGAGACTAGGCAGAACACAGCTCACTAGATTCCCAAGCTGACCAGAATCGCGGTTGGTAAGTCTCGTAAAATGTATTATTTAGGTCAAGAGGACAGCGTAGATGAAGTCTCCAGGACTAGACGGGAGCAGGGCTTGCTACTGGGGACAGTGAGGAGGCTTAAACAGACCCAGAGTGCCAGCAGGGAGCGGGTTACTGGAGGCTGTAGGCTGCGGCTTATATTGATCACGGACCATCCACCCTGTTGCACCAGCCCGTGTTGGTCCTTCGTCAGGAACTGCGTTATCTACTTTCACCCTAAAAACACATTAAATGACTTATTTATCACGTTGAAATATTCGTCACTTCATATTAAGCGAACCACTTCTCAGCGTGGCACCGCTGACTGTAGATTCCATAATCTGCATCTTCGTCTAATGTTTAAGTCTAAAAGACGTTATGACGTCGATGAAGAAATTAATAATTGTGTAGCTCACGTGTAGGAAGTTGGGTGACTATATATTCTGTAGTCTTAGCATCAAGTGTGCATTCGTGTAGCCAACTTGTGTTTCAAATATTTTGTCCTCGGGAGCATTTTGTTAATAAAATAAATTCTTGCCTGGAACAAGATTAACTGATTGACCTACTTACACAATTAGGTCACGTATTTTGTGAATTGTAAGTAATGTAGGTTGTATAATAATTGTAAAACATCTCACGAGAATTAACAATAAGTAATTTACAAGTATTAGTGTGGACTGATATGTGACATAGCGTTCAGTATATATAGTGTGGACTGATATGTGACATAGCGTTCAGTATATATAGTGTGGACTGATATGTGACTTAGCGTTCAGTATATATAGTGTGGACTGATATGTGACTTAGCGTTCAGTATATAGCGTGGATTGATATGTGACTTAGCGTTCAGTATATATAGTGTGGACTGATATGTGACTTAGCGTTCAGTATATATAGTGTGGACTGATATGTGACTTAGCGTTCAGTATATAGCGTGGACTGATATGTGACTTAGCGTTCAGTATATAGCGTGGATTGATATGTGACTTAGCGTTCAGTATATATAGTATAGACTGATATGTGGCATAAAGTTCAGTATATATAGTGTGGACTGATATGTGACATAGCGTTCGATATATGCAGTGTGGACTGATATGTAACTTAGCGTTCAGTATATATCTTGTGGACTGATATATATCATATATATGTGATATAGCTTTCTGTATATGTAATGTGGACTGATATGCGACTTAGCGTTCAGTATATATAGTGTGACCTGATATGTGACATAGCGTTCTGTATATGTAAAGTGGGTTGAAATGTAACATAGCGTTCAGTATATGTAATGTGGATTGATATGTGTCATAGCGTTCAGTATATGCAGTGTGGACTAATATGTGACTTAGCGTTAAGTATATGCAGTGTAGTCTTATACGTGGCATAGCATTCAGTATATAATGGAGACTGATATGTGACATAGCGTTCAGTATTGTTCTAGTGTGGACTGATAAGTAACACAGGATTCAGTTATTCTTTGGTAGATCGACAAAAGGAAGATATTTTATTAACATCCTGAAGTGGACTCATTAAATACAAAGTTTGCCGTAATTTTCTACTAGAAATGATAAGTGAAACAACTCTCATTAACATTTTAAAGTGGAACAACTCTCAGTAACACTTTAAAGTGTAACAACTCTCAGTAACATTTTAAAGTGTAACAACTCTCAGTAACATTTTAAAGTGTAACAACTCTCAGTAACATTTTAAAGTGGAATAACTCTTAGTAACCTTTTAAAGTGGAGGAACAAATGTAACAAACCTGTACTGTGATTTGAATTAACAGTTCTGTCAGCTTAAGAAAAATGTCGCAAATTGTGGGTCGCAGTTCATCGTTTGGGCCAGAAATGGGTCGCAGGATTATCAAACACATGAGACAGATCCGGTCCCTTTCATTTCGAAGATCTGGTAAGTATGGTCATTTTTTTTTTGTTGGCAGTGGTTAGTTGTCGCTTTTATGTTTACCATAGTGGTAATATGTAAATACTACTACTACTACTACTACTACTACTACTACTACTATACTACTACTACTACTACTACATCAAAACAAGAACCAAACTTAGGCTTTTCAATATAAACGTAAAGACTGTCCTGCGATATGGTTCGGAGACGTGGGTTATGACCAAGACAATACAACAAAGGATACAAACATTCATGAACTACTGCTTGAGGAGGATTTTAAACATTAAATGGCAGGACAAGATCAGGAACGAGGAGGTCTGGGAAAGGGCAGGACAAGAACCTATGAACCTACAAATCAAGTGGAAGTGGATTGGCCACACTCTGAGGAAACCCGATACCAGCATAGCAAGAGAGGCACTATCATGGAATCCTCAAGGAAATAGAAAACGAGGAAGATCTAGACTTACTTGGAGAAGAGAAATTATGACAGTGCTCAGAGACAAGGGATACACGTGGAAGGAAGCAGAGAATTCCAAGAACAGGGATGATCGGAGAGCCTTTATCCGTGGCCTACGCTCTCAAGAGAGTCAAAGGCGATGATGATGATAATGACCACTACTACTACTACTACTACTACTACTACTACTACTATTACTACTACTACTACTACTATTGCATAAGTATAACTATACAGTAGTAGTAGTTACATATTACCACGCATGAATTATAATGTAATTAAATGTATTACAAAATACGTCATCATCATCATCAGGTGCGTGCTGACTGGCGTTGGCTATTATGCTTCTCCAGAGTACCCGATCCTTCATGCAGGCCATCAGTTCAGTTGGTGATCTCCTCTCACACCATCCCGTTAGACTGTCCAGTATCATTTCTCTTGGTCTTCCTCTTGATCTTCTTCCTTCTATTTTTCCTGTTGTTATAATATTTTCAATGCCCCCTCTTCTCATTGCATGTCCTATGAAAGTACATTGTCTCTCTCTTATCTTTCTGACAAGGTTTTTTGTCTCTCCAGCTCTTCTCATACATTCTTCATTAGTTATTTTTGTTGTCCAGGGGATTGGCAACATTCTTCTAATAAACCACATTTCTGCTGCTTCCAATGATTTTTGTGCAGACTTGCCTATTGTCCATGATTCACTTCCATATAACAAGATAGGTTCAATATAGCATTTTAGGACTCGTTTTCTAACATTCATTGATAAAGATGTGTTAGCTAATATGTTTCTCATTCTCTGAAATGCAGTCTTTGCTGGGCCTATTCTGTTCCTAATTTCTGTTTTGCATTTCCCATCTGAAGTTATTACTGCTCCAAGGTATTTGAATTTCTCCACCTGCTTTAGAATGGTTCCGTTTAATTTTATACTGCATGCTGGTGGATTCTGTTTCTTAGATATAACCATAGTCTCTGTCTTTTTGATGTTCAAAGTAAGGCCTTTCTGTTCACTTTCTTTGGTGACTTTATCCAAGAGATTTTGCAGGTCTTGTTGGTTCTCAGCTATCAGTACTGTGTTGTCAGCATACCGAAGGTTGTTAATATTGTATCCTCCAATTTTTATGCCTGGTTCTGTGATGATTGTTCTTAGAATATTCTCGCTGTAGAGAGAAAAAAGGTCTGGAGATAGTACACATCCTTGTCGCACCCCTTGTTTTATAGGTTGGTATTTTCCAATTCTATTTTCAACTCGAACTGCTGCTTCTTGCTGCCAGTATAGATGTTTTACAATCCTCAAGTCTTTGCCGTCTATATTGATGTCTTCAAGCATTTTAATAATTTCACTGTGTTTCACCTTATCAATAAAGCATAAGTAGAGATCCTTCTGTACTTCTAAAGCTCTTTCTGTTAGTGTTCGTAAAGCATAAATGGCATTGTGGGTTCCCTTTCCTTCAACAAATCCAAACTGTTCATCTGCTATTTCCATTTTTATCTTTTTCCTTGTTCTTCTCATAATGATTCTCAGAAGTATTCCTCCATATCTGGAGGACTTTCACCATCCGCCACCTGTGACGCGCTGGGTTGGGGATGGTCGCCCCAGCTTTACCCAGTTACAAAATGCACATATTACAAATAAGAGAGTGAGAGAGAGAGATAATGTACTTTCATAGGAAATGAGAAGAGGGGCATTGAAAACATTGTAACAACAGGAAAAATAGAGGGAAGAGGATCCAGAGGAAGACCAAGAGAAATGATACTGGACAGTCTGACGGGATGGTTTGAGAGGAGATCACCAACTGAGCTAATAGCTTGCATGAAGGATCGGGTACTCTGGAGAAGCATAATAGCCAACGCCAGTCAGCACGGCACCTGATGATAACTACTACTACTACTACTACTACTACTACTACTACTACTACTACTACTACTACTACTACTACTTCCTCTTCTTCTTCTTCCTCAGCTTTCCAAGCCACTAAGGCTAACTATTACAGATAAAGTTAGCATCATTTCCTCCCTATTCCTAATCTTCTCTCTCCAGTTGGTGATACCAATTTCATGTGTATCCTCTTCTATGTTGTCTCTCAGTCTTTGTCTTAGTATACTTCTCGGCTTTCTTTGCTTCATCTCCTTTACATGCATCATTTTCGTTTGTTTGTTCTCTTCCGCTCTTTCTACATGACCCAACCAGCGTAATCTGTTCAGTTTCAAGACGTTTATAATCCGCTGTGATTCAAATAAGCTGTTAAGTTCAGTGTTCTTTCTAGCTCTCCATTCCCCACTGTTGGTATCCTTTATGGGCCCAACCATAATATGTACTATGTTATAAGTCTTTTACGGGGACAAACATAATATGTATTATGTTATAAGTAAGGTATGGGGCCAACCATAATATGTGCTATGCTATAAGTCTTTTATGGGGACAAACATAATATGTATTATGTTATAAGTAAGATATGGGCCAAAACATAATATGTACTATGCTATAAGTCTTTTACGGGGACAAACATAATATGTATTATGTTATAAGTAAGGTATGGGGCCAACCATAATATGTGCTATGCTATAAGTCTTTTATGGGGACAAACATAATATGTATTATGTTATAAGTAAGGTATGGGCCAAAACATAATATGTACTATGCTATAAGTCTTTTACGGGGACAAACATAATATGTATTATGTTATAAGTAAGGTATGGGCCCAACCATAATATGTACTATGTTATAAGTCCTTTATGGGCCCAAACAAAATATGTATTATGTTATAAGTAAGGTATGGGCCAAAACATAATATGTACTATGCTATAAGTCTTTTACGGGGACAAACATAATATGTATTATGTTATAAGTAAGGTATGGGCCAAAACATAATATGTACTATGTTATAAGTCCTTTATGGGCCCAAACAAAATATCTATTAATTATGTTATAAGTCTTTTATGGGTCAAAACATAATATGTACTATGTTATAAGTAATATGTAACAATACAACCAAGTACATAATCCTGTACATCTGGGAAACCTGGACGAAGTTGTTAAAAAAATCTGTAAATGAATTGGATAATCGGAACAGGCAGAAGAGAAGGTGTATTGTCTGATGCTCCCAGGAAAAAGATAAATAAATACCGGAAGGAAGTTGAAGGAGGAAAGACCGCCCACAGTAAGCATCAAGAATGAACTGTGTTGACTGGTGCCAGGGAACGTGTGATTTAAGAAATGTTAACTGTGCTTTTATTGCTCCTGAAAAAACAGTGGAGGCAAGAACATGGAAACGTATGGCTTAGTGAAGACTTAGTCTTAATAGCAAAGAGCAAAAAGAACTGCACGAACTGCTGAACGTAATAGTAAAAAGAAAATGAGAATAAGGGCCTTACCTTAAACAAGAAGAAAACAGAAGTTACGGTCATCTCAAAGAAAAAAAAAGGTGATTCCTGATTCGTAAATGGTCAGTGTTGAAACCGGTAAACAAGTTTAGATATTTGGGGACACTGACCTCAGATATGAGATACCTAATTGAGATAAAGAACAGAATAATGCAAGACAAAATAATGTTTCAGAAAAAGTATTCTGTGTAATAACTCACTGTCACTTAGAGTGAGGAAAAGGGTACTCCAGTGCTAAATTGACCCAATTTTATTTTACGGATGTGAGGCGTGGTCAGTCACTAATGAATTACAACACCAACTGGAAGTCACTGAAATGCGGTTGCTTAGAAGAATGCTGTGAACACCAGGGACAGCACAGAAATCAAACAAGGAGGTTCTGAGAGCGGCTGGAGAGACGAGATGGACAATAACAAAAGTCAGAAAAAGACACTCCAGATTCTTAGGACCCGTTCTACTGAGAGACAAGCTTTGTGACAACGGGAAAGATAGAAGACAAACGAGATCGATGTAGACAGAGAGAGAGAGAGAGAGAGAGAGAGAGAGAGAGAGAGAGAGAGAGAAATGCTGAATGGACTAACTAGATAGCACAGACAAAGAACCCTGCACAGTTATAATCAGCACTCAGAGCATGGAACTGTGGGAAAGCATGATAGACAGCTCTAGCCGCACATCGAATATTGAAATAAGGGACATTCCCTTACCATCACTGCTAGATAGTGGAAATGACTGGGATGTGATAGCGGACCTACCAGGAAGAAGAGAATACCCGACTGCCATTAAGAACACAGGAATGCATCCAGACATTGTAGTGTACTCCATAGAAAAACAGGAACTAATAATGATTGGGCTTACGGTTCCGTACGAAACAAGAATAGAGGAGCAACATCTGTTCAGATGTGAGAAGTACAATAACCTGGTTAAGCAACTGAGGCAGGAGGCAAGAGTCAGGGCAAAAGTGATAGCTGTGGAAGTGGGAGCGAGAGGATTCGTAGCAACATCAGCATACGACCTATGTAAGCAACTGGGCATAAAGGGACAAGCAAGACCAAGGGCATTGAAAAGCCTTTCAGAAACAGCAGAAAAGGCTTCATGCTGGCTGTGGAGTATGCGAAACAAGCATTGAGAACATAAATAATTTCGCTTGTCGCGGCCAACACCAGTCTTTTGCTAAAGACGCACTTCAAAAGTGCAGTGCCAACTCAATCCCGGGACAAAAAGCAACAACTCACAAGACCTCTGGGAGTCATGACCCAGAGGGCCCCCCCCCTTTAGAGTGTCAGGAGTTTAATAGGGCCGAAACACTTGTCTGAGGGGGGTACTTCCTCTGATGATCTGAAGGAGTTGTGTTGTTGTTCCGCACTCTATAGTAGAGTTTCCTGCATACGCACAGGACAACAGATAGTGAAGATTTACAAGGGACATAATTGGTAGTTTGAAAAAGACAGAAAACATTTTGACGGTTGTCTTCGCTTGATTACGTGACGTCTACCGGTTTTGAATATCCGGCCAAACATGGAGGACAAAAGCCGACGGTAACACTTTACCTGTGACTCATTGCATGATTCACGCTGAACGGAAAGCTCTGCATGCAGAACTATACTTGAATTTCAAGTGCGTTTATTAAGTGGTAAGTCGCTTCACTGAATGTAGTTTCCCGTGAATGTGTTGGTAACTGCTCTCACTTGAAGTTGTTTTCTGTGATCTGCGTTTTGCAGGTTCGCCTTTAAAAAAAAATTTAATGAACGTTTTGCTTGCTGATGTATTCACGTTCAGTATTCAAGTTGTCAGGCACAACTGGAGCAGAACACGTGCAATTATGTGTGCAGGATGTGTGTAGAGCTTAAAAAAACCCACCTATTCAAAATAACAGTAATGGAACATATTTGTTTCCCTCATGAACATTAACAAGTCTAAGGGGTGTGGTGGGGGAGGGGTGTCTCGGATTTAAATATTGATATGTTTTTGGAGAAGGAAGATTTCGTTTTTTACAAATGTGCTCGTCTGTGTATGTGTCTGTACACTTGGGAGGGGAAGTGTTTATATGTTTTCTTATTTCTGGACAGTTTTTATGTTATGGAAAATGTTGAAAAGACTGACTGCATGGAGTAATATGCAGAGAAAATGAGGCAGATGGTACTAAAGAAAGGGTTGATTAATTTTGATGAGGGAGTGAAAGAAATGAGAGAGGAGAAGAAATTGTTACAGTTAAGAGAATAAGGAAGAAATAAGGAAATAGCATCATTGATACTGCAGAGTAGGTTGTAATGGGAACTATCATTGGCATAAAGTATTATCATAGACTTGATTTGAAGATGTAAAGCATATTTGCCAGCATTAACATGTGCTCAAGCAAAGCAGCTGTCATACTGTGCTGTTGCATCATGATTTCAGTATTTGATTGGCTGCCCTTTCACATAATACCTCAGCAGGCATAATCTATGCATGCGGCTATATTTGCATGGTTTAATTTACGTCACAGTTTATGGCCAGGCTGACCTAAGATTTGCCGCTTGAAACATAAATGTACTCTTTTGAGCATTACGTTACAGTTAGGCAAACTGTATCTCACATTTGGCTAATGTTAATTTGTGTGTGTTAAATTTTAAATAGATGTAGCTGAGATAGAGAGTTTATAGAATATCACACGGTTTTAGTGGTGTAACATTTGCTTTACTAGTCATTGAGAATTCAGTCATGCGTTGTGTTAGAACAGACTTTTCAAAGCATAGCTTACCTAGCCGCACATAGGGACAGGAGATAACATGTTTTACCCGTAGAGAAGACCAGGTGTAATTTAAAGGAGAAAAAAAATCAGGAGATTTTCTTGATAAAAGCTGAAGCATACCTGGGAGTAGATACTACATCAAGCCTTGTACTAGATTTTTTATTGAAAGCTTGAGAGTAGGTGCCTGGATGACTCATAGATAATTTAAGAGATAACAGACAGAACACATGCCAGGCTTTTAAAAATTTTTTTTAAAACTTTTATCCAAGTGGTAGTAGCTGTGGCTATAAAGACCAGAAGCAAAAAAAGGCATATTAGATTTGTGATTGATTTCGTATCTTGACTTAGAGAAGTTCGAAGTCAGGCATTTGACATTCTGACGCTGGAAAGCTGACAGTAAGTGACAGTGTGAATTAAACAGTCATTCTATCCCAGCTTTTGCTGGGTGATGATTTTCTGTGATGTGCTAATATAAAGCAGGTTTTCAGGATTGCTTTAAATGTTTTTAATATAAACCAGATATTTGAGAATATGTACAATGTGCTAATATAAACCAGATATTTGAGAATGTGTACAATGTGCTAACAGATATTTGAGAATGTGTACAATGTGCTAACAGATATTTGAGAATGTGTACAATGTGCTAATATAAACCAGATATTTGAGAATGTGTACAATGTGCTAACAGATATTTGAGAATGTGTACAGTGTTAATGTAAACCAGAGATTTGAGAATGCATACAATGTGTTAATATAAATCAGACATTTGAGATTGCATACAGTATGTTAATGTAAACCTGACATTTGGGAATGCATTAACTGTGTTAATATAAACCAAACATTTTAGAATGTGTACGTAAATCAGACATTTGATATCGCGTACAGTGTGCACTGCTCTGAGAAACATAAGACTTCAGGTACCTGTTGTGGTTATAGCACCAAGCAGCCACCAGATATTTGCATTGTTCAAATCATAGATTTTTACATTTTAAGTTTTTTACTTTAAATATAAAAATGATAAAGTTAGATAGAGGTGTATGGTGTAGTTTTACAAAGTGGCAGAGAAAAGTGTGAAAAAACGAATAGAAAGTATGAGAATGTATAAATGAAAAACATACAACATCCGATATTTTGGCATGAGCCTTTTTCGAGGATTACATGCACAACGAGACAAAAACAAATAACTGAATGAAGAACTTATCTTAATATGGCCTCCTCCAGAAGTAGGAAACAGAAATGTGTGTCGATTAGAAGATGCATAGGAACCACACGGGCCACACAAAGGATACGCCGATAGAGCCAATCATAAAGAAGAGGTGGAGAGAGAGGAGAAAAACAAGTGGTAGAAATGGGTGGGGGAAAGGCAATAGAAACATGATAGCTTCTAAAACTTAAATGCCATTTACCAAGCTTAGCACTTGTAGAAACTGGAGAGAGAAGATTAGGAGTGGAGGGGAATAGAGGCGAAATTTATCTGCAGCAATGAACCTTAATGGATCAGAAAGCTGAAGAAGAAGAAGAAGCACTTGTAGAAATATAGGAAAGTGATTAGCATAGTGTTGTGTGCTTAGAGTTAGAAAAATAGATAGAACACTGTTTATGTAAGAGAAAGAAAAATGACCTGGGGCTCAGACCACAGACTCCGGCAGGATGAACAGCACACTATCCATCGGCCATCTTGCACCTCCAAAATTGTGTACCAAAAATATAAGCAAACTCATGAATTGTGACTATTTAGTTTACCTGGCACAGCTGAAGATCCTCATGGTTTAGCATTTTTTGGTGTTTTTTTTTGTCCAAAGATTGTTTTAGAAGGATCTCATTTTTGAAAATTATTTATTTATTTTTTTTTTTGCATGTGAAAATAAAACTCATGTGGTTCAGTAAGATAGTTAATGTGAAATGTACTGCTGTCTTGTAGGATAAAATTGGTTGGTTGATTGGTTAGGAGCTTGGTCTACCAATCCAGTGGTACTGGGTTCAAGTCTTAGCCATGAGATCTTTTCTGGTACCATGGTGCGAAAGAGGCCTTGGGGTTCACCCAGCATCTAAAAATGAGTCCCAGAGAAATCTGGGAAGATAAATGCGGCCAGGCAGATATTGAGCATGTCACACTTTCATTTGCGGAAGGTCTTGGAAATATGGGCTTATGTTCCCAACATGCCTTAATGGCATGAAAATGGGGATTTTACCTTTACCTTGTAGGATAAAATTAGTAGAAAATAGTTTTCTGTAAGGATGAAATCTGTTCAGTAGTAAGACATCATCATCATCCTTGGAAGCTTTGCAGATCATGTTTATCCATATCATGCAGTTCTTGGTATTTCTAATTCAGTCTGATGAGTCTTTTTTTTTCCCTGTGCCCTTGGGTCAGTCTGTCTAGATTTGTATTTACTTTTTTCCCCATAAGTTTCCAGTGATTGTCAGGTTCTCTGTTTTCTCAGGAGGACATGTTCCAAAGAATTTTGATTGTGTTTGTTTTTGTTGTTCCTCAGTTTCTCTAAAGGACTTGTGTGCTTGTTTTATCAGCTTTTGTTAGATGACATTCCAGATTCTTGTTAATTTGTTATGCATTATCAGTTTTCTTCCTACAGTCTGTTGGTATACGTGTGTTAATTTGTAGTTAACTATATAGTCTGTAGATTAGTGGTGTTTTGATTTATCATGGGTTTATGGTCTGTCAGCATTTGTGTGTTAATCTGTTATAGGTTGCATAGTGTGCCATCCTGGTGTGTTAATTTATCGTAGGTTGCATAGTGTGTCAGTTCTGGTGTGATAATTTATCATAGGTTACATTGTGTGTCAGTCATGGTGTGTTAATGTATCATAGGTTGCATAGTGTGTCAGTTCTGGTGCGTTACTTATCATAAATTGCATAGTGTGTCAGTATGGATGTATTAGTGTACCATAGGTTTCATAGCGTATTAGTACTGATGTGTTAGCATGTCATTGGTTACATTATATGTTGTTATTGATGGATTTGTATATCATTCGATGCAAAATGTGTCAGTACTAATGTGTTAGTACTAATGTGTTAATCTGTCATTGTTAAAAAGTTTTTTAAAAAAATGTCTTTCAGAACTTGTTTGTTAATGTATGTTATGGGTTGCATATCTGTCAGCACTATTTTTAAAAAAAAATTATATATTATTTTCATAGTAATTTGTGAAATATTACAATTATATTATTATTATTGTTAATTTGTCCTTCATGTGTTTGATCTATTGCATGTTTTTTTTTATTAGCATGGCAAATTCCATTGTTGTCTGTTATGTGCATCTTCACCCATGTATTCTATCCAGTGTTTGTGGGTATAGCACAATGCATGGCGGAACCTTACAGAAACAGTGTTGCTGTGATACAAGTACAACATTTATATTGTTATCATGAGTGCAGCGGAATAACACATTAACAGTACAAGTACGGGTGTGGGAACACCAGTACCCAGTTCTCAGTTGTTAGTATTGACCTGGGCTGTTCTTGGATAAGAACTCGAAAAGAAACACAGTAGCTGTCAGATCAAGTGGATTAGTATATTTAACAAGGGAGACAATGAAACGCTTAAGCAGAACATCGTTCAGGCTGTCCGCAAAGGACCCAGACAAGGACAAAGGTATGTAATTTCTTAATAGTTTTTGTATATATAAATAATGAAGAGTCTTATGATAAAATACAGATGTTATTTTAGTTTAAAAATGTCTCCACGTTGTAGCTCCTATTTGTTGATGTAATTTGTTACAGAATCAGTCCTCAGTCCCCTGTTTGCATGCAGTTTGTACACCTTACTTATTGTAGCACATAATAACTTGCTTTGTTTTCAGTTAATCACATATCTTCTCTTTTAAATGACATGTATTTTTCATTTCACACCAACCTTTTCATATATTTAATAATTTATTTGCATGGTGCACTTTTTTCTTACATAGCATGCAGGTGAGAAATGTGTATGTACAAGTACCGTACATTCGTGTATGTTCCTGTGAAATTCTCGCCCAGAGACCAGTCTTACTGGTTTAATGTCCTATAAATAAATTATTTCAGTTTTTAAAGTTAACTTCAAAAGCAGACTTGAACCTGTAAAGCTGTCAGGAAGCTGATTTCATGGTTGAAAAAATGGTGTTGAGAATGAAATGAATTATTAGATTTTAAAGTTATCATTGACTAACAGGTTAATAGACTTGTTATTCAAAGACTTTAGGAGTTTTAGGTTTTAAACAGTTCCTGAAATTTGTAAATCTTTAGTGCTAATCGACATGAGACAACTAGTCATAAGGGTACAGAGCAGGGTGGATTAGATAACAGGCTGATGTGAGGATAACAGTGTGGTGATAAACCCGGAAATAGGTAGCATCCTGTCTTACGTCCTTCCCATGCCGTTGAACGTCATGCAGGGCCCTCATGGTAGTTCACGAAGATGTCCTGTCTTTGAAGAGTTTTTCAATCTCATCAAGGGATGTTATGCCCACTGAATTGGCTTCTCTTAACAGTGTCCTCTTTAGAGTTTCACGTGGTCGACCTCTTTTTTTTCAGCCTGTTGTGTTCCATTTGATAGCTTGTTTTGGTATTCTCTGATTGTTTCTTCTCATCACGTGACTGACATATGTCCATCTTCTTTTTCTGATCAACCATGAGACTGGTTGTTGTTTGCTCATCTGTCTGATCTCTGCATTGTTCTTGAATTAATTCCACTTTATACCAAGTATTTTCCTTAGGCATTTGTTTTCCTGTCTATTTCTTTAGTTGTTTTCCAGCTTTCACATGCATAAATGTGGGTGGATATTACATTTGAATTGAATAATCTTAACTTAGTTTTTGTGAATATAAATTTTTGAATGCCATATGTTCTCAAGATTCTTGAAGGTCAATGCTGCTTTGCAATTCTAATTCTAACTTCCTTTCTGGTGTCACCATCCTGGTCTGTGTAGCTGCCGAGATATGCAGATTGGTTTACTTCTTCAACAGCTGTTCCATCTATGTATATTTGTCCTTCTTAATTAATGAGAACCTTCATTATTTTTGTTTTATCCTTGTTAATTTCAAGTCCTATTTCACTAGCCGTTGAAGACAGGGTATCTGTTTTTACTTGCATTGATTTCGTATTGTCGCTGATAAGAGTTATGTCATCTGCAAAATCAAGATCTTCAAGTTGGGTCTCACATACCCAATCAATGCTCGTTTTACCGTTGCAACATTTTTTCATTATGAAGTCTATGGCAATTCTAAAAAGCAAGGGCTTGTTTCATGCCTGTTTAATCTGGAACCATTCACTCATTCCTTCGTCTGTATTGACTGCACAAACATATCCATTGTAGAGGTCACTAATGATGTTGACAGTCTTTGATGGTATTCCATATATTCTTAAAATCCTCCATAATGATTCTCTGTGTATGCTATCAGATGCCTTTTTAAAGTCTGTGAAGTTCAGGATTAACAGTCTTTGCATCCTGTGGTGCTCATTAAATAAGAACTGTAAGATTGAAGTTCCGACTGTGAAATGTCAGGGACAAGATATTGAGAAAACACATTTCATACAGTATCTAGGGATCACATTTGATCGATCCTCAGGCTTTGCACATATGGACAATGTAATACGAAATGCCAGGAAAGCATTGGGAGCCATTAGGTTAATGCCTGTAGCAAACTTTTCACAGCGCACTCTGTTCTTGCTAATGCAGGTGCTAGTGATGTCACCATTGGAGTATAGTCTAGGCCCACTAACCCTGTCAAATGCACAGCTGAACAGACAAGATCGTGTACAGAATGAAGCAGTGAGGGTGGTCTTGGGTTGCACCAGGGATACTCCAGTAGTGGCCCTGCATTTTATGCTTAATATGGTGAGTGTGAGGTCAAAACACAAGTACGATCAGGTAAAGGCATACATCAGGGCTGCTGGCCTGAATGACCATCCTCTCTATAAGGAAATGAATGAGGCAGATCTTGGATGGCTGAGGATACAATAATGTCAGTGTGCGAACTAGATGAGATGGCTAAAGGTGATGGTTATGGGCACAGGACAACCTCAGCTAACAGAGATTATTATGCAGAAGGGTTGCGAATGTAGAGACTGGACACAGGGGCCGGTTGAACTTTGGGTTCAGTATCTCATCCAGCATCACTGGATCTTCCGACATAATAATACAGATGGACATGATATTACAGATGGCTCAATGATTCAGAACAAAAGAAGTGGTTGGGGTTTTGTTGTCTACTGCAATGGAAGACTAGTGGCACAGGTTTCGAGAGCCTTTGAAGTCACTGCATCAAGCATTTGAATGAAAACTGAAGCTGTGTCAGAGGCAGTGGAATGACTAGTTGCCTGTGATGTAGTTCATGGCATCATTGTGACAGATTCACACAGTATGCTGCGTAAAACTGAGAAAAAAATTGCTTAGAAAAGAATGGGTTCATCTGTTAAGCCAGTGAACTGTGGTGAACTTAACGTGGCTTTGTTGTCCAGGGGATGCAGAAGTAATTCTACAACACACTGCAGGAAATGCTAGACCAACAAGGCAACAAACACATAACAGTTCTAATGGGGGACGTCAATGCAGAGGTAGGTAAGATCAACACAGGTTATGAGAAAGTAATGGGTCAAAATGGATTAGGAATAATGAATGAAAGGCTAGCAGATCTATGCATGCTCAACAACCTTGTCATTGGAGGAAGTATATTTCCACATAAAACTATACACAAAGCCACGTGGGTGTCACCAGATCATGTCACTGAGAACCAGATAGACCATAGTTGTATCAGTAGAAGCTTTCGCAGAGCATCAAGCGATTTTATGCCTGTTAAATTTGGCCTCTCTTAACAGTGTCCTCTTTAGAGTTTCACACAGCCTGGCTCTTTTTCTTTGGCCTGTTGTGTCCCACTTTATAGCTTGTTTTGTGATTCTGTGACTGTTTCTTCTCATCACGTGACCAATATATGTCCATCTCTTTTTCCTGATCACCTGTGAGACTGGTTTTGTTCAGTCATCTGTCTTATCTCTGCATTGTTCTTGAATTCGTTCCACTTGATGCCAAGTATTTTCCTTAGGCATTTGTTTTCAAAAGAGTCTAATCTCTTTTCTATTTCTTTAGTTGTTTTCCAGCTTTCGCATGCATAAATGAGGGTGGATATTACATTTGAATTGAATAGTCTTAACTTGGTTTTTGTGCTTATAACTTTTGAATTCCATATGTTCTCAAGATTCTTGAATATTGATGCTGCTTTTGCAATTCTGATCCTAACTTCCTTTCTAGTGTCACCATCCTGGTCTATGTAGCTGCCAAGGTATGCAAATTGATTGACTTCTTCAATATCTGTCTCTTCTATGTGTATTTTTCCATTTTGATTGATGGGAATTTTCATTATTTTTGTTTTGTCCTTGTTAATTTCAAGTCCTATTTTGCTAGCCAGTGAAGACAGGCTATTTGTTTTTTCTTGCATGGACTTCACATTGTTAAGGGTAAGAGTTATGTCATCAGCAAAATCAAGATCTTCTAGTTGGATCCCATGTACCCAGTCAATACCTGTGTTACCTGTGCAGCATTTTTTCATTATGAAGTCTATTGTAATTCCAAAAAGCAAAGGAGACAGTATACATCCTTGTTTCACACCTGTTTCAATCTGGAACCATTCACTCATCCCTTCTTCTGTTTTGACTGCACAAACCATTATAGAAGTCCTTAATGATGTTGACAATTTTAGATGGTATTCTATATAAAATTAAAATTCTCCGCAATGTCTGTGAAGTTCAGTATTAATGGTTTCTGCTTTTCAATATGTTCTTCGAGTATTATTCTTAGAGTAAAGATTTTCGAGACAGCTTCTCCCTTTTCGAAATCCTGCTTGTTCTTATCTCATTGTGGTATCCACTATATCTTCAAGTCTATTCAAAATGACCTTGCAAAATACTTTTGACACAACTGATACTAAGGTTACTCCTCTCCAATTTTTACAGTCACTAAGGTTGCCTTTTTTGATATTTTAACAATTATTCTTTTTTTCCATTTAGAAGGGACCTTTTCTTCTTTCCAAACTTTATTAAAAATTCTTTGTAATTGGCTCATGTTGTCACTGTTAATAGGTTTTAACATTTCGAGTGTTATTTCATCTTTACCTACAGCTTTGTTGTTAGCCATTAAATTCACTGCTGTTTCAGTTTCATGCAATTTAATTTCATCTTGGTTGACATTTAGTTGTGGGGCTAGTAAATCGGTTTCAAGATTTAACAATTCTTTTGGATGTGATCGATTAAGTATTTCTTGGAAGTGTTCAGCCCATCTTTGCTTTTGGTCTTTACTTGATGTTAATAGGGCTCCAGTTTTGCTAAGGATTGGTCTTTCTTTAGATGTAATAGTACCTGTTAGCTTCTTTTGTATGTTATATAAAGTTTTGCTGTCTCCTGTTTTTGCTGCTTTCTCTGCCTCTTTCGCCATATTGTCTATGTATTCTCTTTTATCCCTTCTAGCTGAACTTCTTACTTTCTTGTCTATTTCTTTCTATGTTGCATTCAACATGTCTAATTTGGCTGCTCGTCTTTCGTGTATATACTTCCATGTTTTTTCTGATATCCATGCTTTTCTGTTTGGTTTTTTTAGTCCAGTGCTTGGTTTTGCTGCTGTGATTATGGCTGTGCTGCAAGAATTCCATAATTCATCTATACCTCTCTCCTCTAATTCTCTGGGTGTTTTGGAATGATTGGCAAGTTCCTGATTGAAATTACTGTTAGTATTCTCTTCTTGTAGACTGACTGTTTATCTTTCTGTGTATTGATTTCTTGTGTTGGCTTTTCAGTTTTAGTTTTATTTTTCCTATACACAGGTTGTGATCACTGTTGACATCTGCACCCCTGTAAGCCCTTACATTTATCAGAGATGTTCTGTATTGCTTTCTAATACAAAAATGATCTATCTAGTTTCTATTTCTATCATCTGGAGATATCCACAATGCTTTATGTATCTCTTTTTGTAGAAATATTATGCCTCCATTGACCATGCCCTCAATTAGACGCATTTCAATTAATCTTTCTCCGTTCTGATTAACCATGTCAGTTCCTTCTTTTCCCATTATTTTTTCAACGTCGGTGTTATCTTTCCCTACCTTAGCGTTGAAGACCCCCATAGCAATTAGGATGTCGTGTTTAGGGACTTTATTGATGATTTGTTGTAACTGGTGATAGAAATCATCTTTTACCTCATCATCTGCATCGTTCGTGGGTGCATAACACTGTATTATTGTCATTCTTTCGTGTCTTAGGTTGCATCGTGCTCTTATTATACAACTGTTCACTGGTTCCCTTTCTACAAGGCTCTTTGCTGCTACATTTGACATAATAGTACCTACCTCCTCCTGGTGTTTCCCATCCTCTCTGCCTGAATGTATTATTAACTTACCGTTTTCCGCCGATCTTTTACCTGCTTCTGGTTGACAATTGTGTTATCTTCTGGCCATCGCATTTCACTGATGCCCAGTGCGTCTAGGTGGTATTTCTCAATTTCTTTGATGACCTGAGTAGTTTTTGTTGGTGCTGCCATCGTTCTTACATTCCAGAATCCAATCTTTGTCACATGCTTGGGGCCGACGAAAGCGCTCTTCAGAGTTGGCATCCCTGCGAGTTTCCGTAACGATATCTTTTTTTTTCCATCTAGAATCGCCTCTAGATAGGTCCCAGGACACGGTTGTTAGCCTTATGCCCAACAGGATATGTGACAGATCAAGCGGAATTCTGTTGATTTCTGCATGCCGGCGAGAGCGTTAAAAAAAACATCTGCCATCTTGCACGTCACCACCTACTGATAGCTAAACTGAAAATGAAGCTGAAGAAGCACCACAAAACAGATTTGGCAAGGAAAAGATATAATATAGTACTGTTGGAAGACCCAGACATCGCAGAGAACTTTAAACTGAAACTGAGCAACAGATTTTAGGTTCTGCAGGAGTTATAAGAAGATACACCAGATGTGAACACTCTGTGGAATAGTGCTAAAGAAATGTGGAGCAAATCATGTGAAGAGACAGTGGGATTTAAGAAACCCCAGCACAAGGAGTGGATTACATTGGAAACACTGAAGAAGATAGAAGGACAGAAATGAAAGCAAAAATAAATGACAGTAAAACAAGAGCAGCGAAGGCCTCAGATAGAGTACAATCTGGCCCATAAAGAGGTTAGGAAAAGCGTAAAGAAAGACGGACAGGCCTATTTTGATAATATGGCAGTACAGGCAGAAAAGGCAGCTGATAAAAACAATGTGAGAGCTCTGTATGAAATCACCGAGTACTTAGCAAATAGACCATGTAGGATAGAAAAGCCCATCAAAAACAAGGAAGGTAAGGTAGTAACATCAGAAGAAGAGCAGATGCAAAGATGGGTGGAATACGTCAGCAGAATCCTAAATAGGCCAGCACTGACAGAAACAGAGGAGATACCAACAGCAGAGAATTCTCTAGACATCAATGTAGAACCAGCCAGCAAGGCCGAAATTGAACACGCTATCTCAGAGTTGATGAGAAATGAGGCACCGGGTCCAGATGGAATTTTAGCAGAAGTGATCTTAGCGAGCAAAGAAGTAACAGCAGAAATACTACTCTTACTATTTAACAGGATTTGGGAAGAAGAGAAAGTGCCAGAGGACTGGAAGGAGGCCCATCTTATGAAACTCCCTAAGAAAGGAGATCTATTAGAATGTAAGAACTATAGAAGCATCTTCCTGCTCTCAGCAAGGTCTTCAGTACCCAGCAAGGTCTTCAGCATGATTTTGCTAAATGGAATTAAAACATCAGTGGAAAGTAAACTGACCACTTTGCTACAGTGCGAATAATAGTAGAACAGTCAGTGGAGTGGAATTCTTCATTGTTATTTACATTCATTGATTATGAGAAGGCATGTGATAGTTTAGATCGTAGAATGCTATGGAAACTACTAGAACACTATGGAGTCCCAGCCAAGATAACAAAGCTTATAAAGACCATATATCTGAAGGAACAACTTACAGAATTGTTCATGGAGGAACTCTCACAGAAAGTTTTAAAGTGGAAACAGGCGTGCGGCAGGGATGTTTGCTATCACCATTCCTATTTCTTCCAGCAATTGATTGGATCATGAAAACTACCACACAAAGAAAAAGAAATGGGATACAGTGGACATTGTGGAACCAATTGGAGGATCTTGACTTTGATGTGGCACTTCTGGGACACAGCCGCACACAAATGCAAGAGAAACTTCAGATCTTAAGCAAGGATTCAGCTAAACTGGTCTATATATTAACAGACAAAAAACAAAGATAATGAAATATAATAGTGCAATCAATAGCCTCATGGTAATTGAGGGAGTGCCAATTGAGGAGATAGAGTATTTTACATATTTAGGCAGCATAGTGGATAAATATGGGGAAACAGAAAAGGATATTAAAGCTAGAATAACCAAGGTCAGGACAGCATTTATCCAACAAAATACGGTCATCTAAGAACATCAAAACAAGAACCAAACTTAGGCTTTTCAGTACAAACATAAAGACTGTCCTGTTATATGGTTCAGAGACATGGATTATGACCAAGACAGTACAACAGAGGATACAAACATTCATGAACTACTGCTTGAGGAGGATTTTAAACATTAAATGGCAGGACAAGATCATGAACGAGGATATCTGGGGCCAAGAACCTATGAACCTACAAATCATGTCTAGGAAGTGGAGGTGGATTGGCCATACTCAGAGGAAATCCGACACCAACATAGCAAGACAGGCACTGACATGGTATCTTCAAGGAAATAGAAAACGAGGAAGACCAAGACTTACTTGGAGAAGAGAAATTATGACAGTGCTCAGAGACAAGGGATGCAAATGGAAGGAAGCAGAGAATAATTCCAAGAACAGGGATGACTGGAGAGCCTTTATTCGTGGCCTGTGCTCTCAAGGGAGTGAAAGACGACGACGACGATGATGATGATAATGATGATGATGATGTACATGGCACTGAAGTGACAGAGAGAATTACTGGGCAGGCTAAGAATGGAGAAGGGCGATATTTGCTGGAATGCCTGCGGGAAAATGAAGAGCGATAATGGAAGAACAATGTAATTTTGAAGTGATAGATGAAGCTAGGCAAATTAAGGGTGCTGGCCTGAACTGTGTGGCAGAAACGCATCCTAAAGAACCAACACTTGATGGGAACTATAAGCAAACACACTCTTGGATGGATGCTGCGGCATGCGGCGGGGCATATATGGGGCTGTCCTAATGCAGTGGCGCCGGAGTCTGATTTTGAACTTTTATACATGAGAAAGCTGGAGGTTACCACTGGAAGATAAAGATTTTATTTTTAGTGGAAATGGAGTATCACTTATAAATTATGGCAGTGACAGTTTGACAAACTGGTCATTGTTATCATTTGTTTGCTGTGATTTGATTAGTTAGTTTTGTAAAATATTACAAGTTGGTAATGTCCCACTGATCGCTTCTACCATCATTGTAAGTTCCACTGCAGAATTCTAGGAGTCGTGAATGATATATATATATATATATATATATATATATATATATATATATATGATGTTAGAAATAATCGTCAACAAACGTTGAAAGGACCGAAGGCTATACACAAAAAAAAAAAAAGCTTTACTTGTATGCTGTCTTCCTCCCATAATGGTATGTTTTCAGGTTTTGGAGAATCATACAAATTTATCTTTGACATTTTCTAGATGACTGGAAGTGATACTTCATCAGAAAAAAAAGATGGGGGGGGGGGGGGGGGTAAAACTGGGTACTGGACCAAGAGATTTGTTACTGGCGTACATATCGTTTATATCTCTACCACTTAACTAAGAGATTTGTTACTGACGTACATAGCGTTTTGATCTCTACTACTTGACCACGAGATTTGTTTCTGACATACATAACATCCTTGACCATCAGTATAGTCTGAAAGGAAAACTAGGACCCAATGTGTAAAGACAGTACCTGTGTCAATAACGCTTTATAAACTATTATTAGCAAACACTAAAAGCCTGAGTTATGTGATTTCTCTGTTTGCTTCAGCGCTTATCTCATCGGCTGAAATGCATGACAGAACATACCACGCTGTGAGAAGTAGAATTCTGTCATTGCGTGTCCTCTGTGTCCTTCCTTGACTTTTAGAGTTTATTATTCTAGTCCTGATAAGAGTCAGAAGTGAGTCATTTCTTTCAGTTTAGTTTACATCCTTCTCGTGCCGTTAAATGTCACATAGGGCTCGCGAGTAGTTCACCAGGTTTTCCTGTTTTCGACGAGTTTTTCAACCTCATCAGGGGATTTTACGCCTACTAATTTGGCCTCTCTTAAGTGTCCTCTTTTAGAGCTTCACGTGGTCGGCCTTTTTTCTTTGGCCTGTTGTGTTCCACTTGATAGCTTGTTTTGGGATTCACTTTTGAGTTATGCTTCTTATAAAAAAAAAAACGAGTGGCGAAAGACACGCAAACAATGGAGTGTACGTCTTTGGCCAGTTCTTTTCTTCATATTCCCTAGATTTCTGATCAGACGATAGCTAATCTTTTATCCAATGAGCTACCACGTCACAGCTAAAGCAGATCTCTCCCAGTACGTTATTAGTCCGACACGGTTCAGTTTGTATAGCAAAGATGCGAAATAGAAGACTTGATTGTTGCATTTTGTGGTTGTGTTAGCAGGTAGAGAGGATGACGTCCCGCTAGAAACATGCATCTTTTCGCCGCCATGTTGAGTTACTGCTGCAATCATTTCATCATTATACAGTTTTCTTTATCTGCAAGCCGATGTAACAGGTACTATTCTAGAGTCACTCCTGCTTAAGGCATGGATCACTCCAGAGTCACTTCTGCCTAAGGCAGATCACTCCAGAGTCCTGCCTGAGACATGGATCATTCCAGAGTAACCGCTGCCTAGTCACCTCGGATAGGAAAACCTGGAGTCATCGCTACCTAGGCAGGAAAACACTCCACTTAAATTTAATTGTGAAAATACTAATTTACTATAAGTAATACATATGCACAGCCATAATCACAGCAGCAAAAGTAAGCGCTGGATTGGAAAAACCAAATAGAAAAGCATGGATATCAGATAAAACATGGAAGTATATACATGAAAGACGAGCAGCCAAATTAAACATGTTGAATGCAAAAGCAGATCATGAAAGAGATTCGTCAAAAGCAAAATACAAAGACATAGACAAGAAAGTAAAAAGTTCAGCTAGAAGGGATAAAAGAGAATACATAGACAATATGGCGAAAGAGGCAGAAAAAGCAACAAAAACAGGAGACAGCAAAACTTTATATAACATACAAAAGAGGCTAACAGGTACTATTACATCTAAAGAAAGACCAATCCTTAGCAAAACTGGAACACTATTAACATCAAATAAAGACCAAAAGCAAAGATGGGCTGAACACTTCCAAGAAATACTCAATCGACCACACCCAAAAGAATTGTTAAACCTTGAAACTGACTTACCAGCCCCACAACTAAATGTCAATCTAGATGAAATTAAATTGCATGAAATTGAAACAGCAGTGAATTTAATGGCTAACAACAAAGCTGCAGGTGAAGATGAAATAACAGCCGAGATGCTAAAAGCTATCAATAGTGACAGCATGAGACAACTACAGAAAATGTTTAACAAGATTTGGAAAGAAGAAAAGGTCCCTTCTAATTGGAAGAAGGGAATCATTGTTAAAATACCAAAAAAGGGCAACCTTAGTGACTGTAACAACTGGAGAGGAGTAACCTTAATATCAGTTGTGTCAAAAGTATTTTGCAAGGTCATTTTGAATAGACTCAAAGATATAGTGGATACTGCAATGAGAGAAGAACAAGCAGGATTTCGAAAAGGGAGAAGCTGTCTCGACCAGATCTTTACTCTCAGAATAATACTTGAAGAACATATTGAAAAGCAAAAACCATTAATACTGAATTTCATAGATTTTAAGAAGGCATTTGATAGCATACACAGAGATTCATTATGGAGAATTTTATGTCTATATGGAATACCATCTAAAATTGTCAACATCATTAAGGACTTATACAATGGATATGGTTGTGCAGTCAAGACAGAAGAAGGGATGAGTGAATGGTTCCAGATTGAAACAGGTGTGAAACAAGGATGTATACTGTCTCCTTTACTTTTTGGGATTACAATAGACTTCATAATGACAAAATGCTGCACAGGTAACACAGGTATTGACTGGGTACATGGGACCCAACTAGAAGATCTTGATTTTGCTGATGACATAACTCTTATCAGTAATAATGTGAATTCCATGCAAGAAAAAACAGATAGCCTGTCTTCACTGGCTAGCAAAATAGGACTTGAAATTAACAAGGACAAAACAAAAATAATGAAAATTCCCATCAATCAAAATGGAAAAATACACATAGAAGGGACAGATATTGAAGAAGTCAATCAATTTGCATACCTTGGCAGCTACATAGACCAGGATGGTGACACTAGAAAGGAAGTTAGGATCAGAATTGCAAAAGCAGCATCAATCTTCAAGAATCTTGAGAACATATGGAATTCAAAAGTTATAAGCACAAAAACCAAGTTAAGACTATTCAATTCAAATGTAATATCCACCCTCATTTATGCATGTGAAAGCTGGAAAACAACTAAAGAAATAGAAAAGAAATTAGACTCTTTTGAAAACAAATGCCTAAGGAAAATACTCGGCATCAAGTGGAATGAATTCAAGAACAATGCAGAGATAAGACAGATGACTGAACAACAACCAGTCTCACGGGTGATCAGGAAAAGGAGATGGACATATGTTGGTCACTTGATGAGAAGAAATGATCAGAGAATCCCAAAACAAGCTATCAAGTGGAACACAACAGGCCGAAGAAAAAGAGGCAGACCGCGTGAAACTCTGAAGAGGACATTATTAAGAGAGGCCAAGTTAACAGGCATAAAATCCTTTGATGAGGTTGAAAGACTCGCCGAGGACAGGAAAAATTGGCGAACTACTTTGCGAGCCCTATGTGACGTCTAACGGCACGGGAAGGATATAAGATATAAGATAAGAATACATATTTAATCATTGATTTGTGCATGGTGTAACAAATTTCACTAGCAGATGAACGCTCACTGTGTATACACTTTCTGCCAGCTTCTTAATGCCATAAAACATCCTAGCAAGTTATATAGGTCTGAGAAACTGAAAAACCAGACTAGATGTGGGTACAATAAGGTATAGACATTAGAAGATAGAAGGTACTTTAGAGAGCACAGGGAGGGGTTCCTGATACCCTGCCTTGTGTCACACAATCTAGATGTGGAACGATTAATTAAATGGTTGAACTTTAGGAGTTACATATAATCACTGTATCTCTGTATTAGTGATGCTTCGTGACCGAGATGATAGTGCCTAGGCAGTTGCTCGTCCCACTGGAGTCTGAGACTCTAATCACGGTCATGTTCTTGCTGCTGTTCTTTCTCTCACGCCTGATGTGATTTCTCAACAATTTTTTTTTTCTTGGACAATCATCCAAACTTTGTTCCTAAATGTTAACTTGCGTAAACTTCGTTTAGTTTCAACCTGATTAATATGAGTATTTGTAAGTGAGGTTTTCTTAACTATGTGTAGGGAAAAGTAGAGAGGTCAAGGAATGGGAGACGCGTTCATTGCTTATTTGGCGCAAACAACATGGTGCAGTCTGTGGAGTCACGAAAAACTTGGGGCAGCACCAGTGTCTGTTCTAAGAAGTAAAGATTATCTTTCCAAATTTGAGAACGCTCGCAAGCAGTCCGTGTACTGTAAACCCATTAGGCCATACAACTGTTTTATTAGCAAGGAAATGGCGAAGGTAAGTTTACAACAAAAAATCATTGATCTGTCGGATATGTGTTGCATAAAGTGAGACCAGGCAGTCATGGTATGGTTCAGCTTTGGACTCGCTCTCAGTTCCAAACTATTCTCCCTCCCCCCATCAAGACCCGCACCCCTTTTTTTTTACTAGCATAAACAGAAATTTGATTAGTTTGACGGTTGTGTGAAACGACGCACTTTTAGTAACTTGATTTGTGGTCGTGCGAGTCCCACTCTGGAAATTCTACAATTCTTAAAAGAGATAACCTTCATGATACTGTGTCAGGTGTGTCGCTTTGAGAGTTTTAACAAGCAGCCGTGCCCTGCTACAGGAGCTCCAGCTTTGTTTGTTCTAGCTTTTATTTGGGGATTTTAAACATAGAGCAGTGCTTCCTGTTCTGGTTCGCCGGCACTGAACCATGCCTTAGATAGGAATGATTGCGGAGTCGATTCCGCCTGTTCTGTTTCTTGCCTGTTAGTACACATACAAACTCGATGGGTTGTACATGCATCAGTCATCCATTCTGGGACAGAACAGAGATATTCGGCCGCGTACTTGTCCAACTTTCATGTACTGCCTACTCCAATTTCATTTTTTAAAAATGTGTTTATGTGTGTTTTATGTGTTAGCTTGTGACCTGATCCTTGTATGTGGGTTTGTCGAAGTAGGTGTAGGCTGTGTCTTGTTTGGGGGGGGGGGGGGTCTGCTGTATCTGCCCGGAGATATCTTGTAGCTCTAAGAATGTAGACGAAACTACAGTGATTGATACCAGTATTCATATTGGTACGCTAGACAGCTGCAGTAAAGATCAGGAATAGCCAGCATAAGAAAACTAGAAATTATCTGCAGAAAATGTAGCCGTTTAACAGTGCGTTGACTGTAGTCCTAGAGCGACATCTCATCGGAGTGACGAGACAAGTAGGGGTGGGCTGTTGCCTAAGACAGGAACTGTACACAGCAAGGAAGATTTAGGTCCAGCAGACAAGGACATAGCTCAGACAAGTGTACTGTTAGAGGATAAAAATCCAGGTTATCGATTAAGCCTCGGGACAAGCAGTCCGCCTACTAGAACTTTATTGATTTGTCTGTGGACCACCTTCCCACCCACCCCCACCTACATCCTCCGTAGCAGTGTGGCCCCGAGTTCTTATCACATTTCACTAGGAGTAACTGTAAGGTGGTAGTGGAGGGTGGGTGGAGAGAGAGAGAGAGGGGGGGGGGGAGGATCCGTGCCGAGCAATGAATTTTCTGTGGTCTATGTTTAGTAAATAAATCCTGAATACGAGATTCATCATCATCATGTGCTTGAGAACGAAGGTTGGCGGTAATGGACCTCCATTTTCCTCCCTCTCTGGCCTTCATGGTGCATCCAGTCAGTCTGTGTCGTTACAGGGGGAAATCACACATTACTTACAGTTCGTTTTTATAACATGGTGTTATAAGATGAATAGACGTATTTACCATTGATTTAAACTACAAACAGAATGCAAGTGAGTACAGTAACTGTGTGAAGGTGATCACAAAATGGATAACGACACATTAAATAAAGAATTGTACTGTGTCCCGGGGTCCTACCCAGCCTCTAAAATCGGGTACCAGGGAAATCTAGGACGGTAAATGCGGCCAGGCGTCATACTGACCACATCACACTTTCATGTGCTGCTGGTCTTGGAAGTACGGGCCTAGCACCGTGTCTCCATGATGCCTTAATGCGGTGGTTCCAGTTGGTGGTCCGGGAATCCACGAAACCTGCCATGGGAGTCTGGCAGAAAAAAGGTCTTTAAAAAAAATTTTAACTGTGAAGTCTTTAGCAACCACATTTTCTGATTATAAGAAGGTTGGTGAGAAAACGTTGAAGCATAGCTTTCCCTTTTGTTGCACATTCCTTTGTGAAGAAACGTTTAGGGCATATTGTTACAGGAAGAACGACCACAGGAATCGGTTTGATGTTTATCCAGAATTGAGATTCACAATAGGAAATACTGAACCAGATGTGGAATCGATTGTTGGGGAATAAAAAGAGGCATGATTTCTCTCACCATATTTAGGTCGGCTAGCTGTCACACCTTTCATATTTTACTCATCTGTCAGAACAAGTAGGAATGTTAATTGCTGTCTATTTTTTCTTAACTACATTATTGTCGTTTTGAAAACTTTCCAAGTTTGTACTGTGTGTGTGTGTTTTTTTAGTGTAATGTAGCGTTTACTCATTAAAGATTACCCACATTATCCGAAAGACGGGCTGGTTGGCTGAGTGGTTAGGCGCTCGGTTTATTAATCTGGTGGTACAGGGTCCAGTCCCAGCAGTGGGTTTTTTTTTCTGATACACACCAAAAGAAAAATAAAAGGCCCCGTAGTTCACCCAGCCTCCAAAAAGGGATAGAAGAGAAATCTGGGAAGGTAAAGCGGCCAGGCGTCATACTGACCACATCACACTTTCATGTGCTGAAGGTCATGGAAAATATGGGTCTAACACCATATTCCCTAATACGCCTTAATGTCATGGACACGGGAAATTTACCTTTACCTTTTACAGTTTATGAAAAAATTCTTTTGCGTTTAAAGAACATAGCTGCCATACAGATATGAAACTTTTCCAAAGTATGAGGGGTCCGTGGCCTGGATTCTGAAACAGCAAGGGGTCCACGGACCTTTGTTAATTGGGAACCCCTGCCTTAATGGCATGGAACCGTTTTTTTTTTTCTATTACCTTTACTGCAATAACTTTTGTTCACTTTATGTTCATAAAGCTCATACCTTTTCTGTTCACGATATGATGATTCAGTGTGGCTTGTTCGTATACTTGTCTTGTCTTGTAGGAAATTTATAGTGTATATGTGGAGCAGTAGATGTTTATAAAGCAATCACGAAATAGATGACAGCACATCATTAAATTGATGGGACCTCGGCCGTAAGTCGGCGCAAGACTGCACCTCATATCACCTTATACACAAATTTATGTTTCGTTGTGAACGCATTTATGTCTTGTTTTCTTCTCCCTGTGTTTTGCTTTATATCTTGTTTTCTTCTCCTTATGTTTCTCTTTATGCCAAGAATAGTTTATATAGATATTCCGATAAATGTGACAAGGAGAGCGGTTTACATTTATCTGGGCTTATCGCGACTTCTGGATAACTTGTGTCACGCGTAAACTGTCTTCACTCTTTGTGAGTTTTCCTCTCGTCTTCATGTGATCAGACTTTGCCATTCCGCTAGAGCACAGCTGCATTGTATTGATTATCAGTAGTTGTACTGTCTTGGTACAGTGGACAGAAACTGGACTGTGTTGATTATCAGTAGTTGCATTGTCTTGGTACAGTGGACGGAAACTGGACCGTGTTGATTATCAATAGTTGTACTGCCTTGGTACATTAGACGCTACTGGACCGTGTTGATTATCAGTAGTTGTATTGTCTTGGTATAGTAGACGGAAACTGGACCGTGTTGATTATCAGAAGTTGTATTGTCTTGGTATAGTAGACGGAAACTGGACCGTGTTGATTATCAGAAGTTGTACTGTCTTGGTACAACAGACGCTACCGGACCGTGTTGATTATCAATGGTTGTACTGTCTTGGTACAGTAGACGGAAACTGGACCGTGTTGATTATCAGTAGTTGTATTGTCTTGGTATAGTAGACGGAAACTGGACCGTGTTGATTATCAGTAACTGTACTGTCTTGGTACAGTAGACAGAAACTGGACCGTGTTGATTATCATTAGTTGTACTGTCTTGGTGTGCCTGCGCCTTTACAGTCAGTTCAAATGATAGAACAGTGGGAAAAGCCAGGACTGCTTTTGCTGCAACAGCAGGCAGACTCAGAGTGGAAAATCTGGATGTAAAAAAGCTCTTTGGTGGGTCTAACCCAAGACTGTACGCCAGCATGCATCTTGAGAGACTGTGATACCAAAATGTATAAACTAGAAAAAAAAAGTAGGAACAGCTTTATTATTTGTAGTCGTTAAGTAATAAAGCTGTTCCTACTTTTTTCCTAGTTTATACATTTTGGTATCACAGCTTTACTGCAGTGCTTCGTGTATAGTTGTATACTTATACACTAATTATTGCAACTTGAGAGGAATTCGATGAACGTGCTGTAGAAAATTTGAACTGGCTCACTAAGGCAGCAGCGGCTTGAGTCCCAGCAGATGTCACAGATCCATCAACTTCATTAAAATGCCAGGCCATGCAGGTGTCAGGGGAGGAGTTCAGTTGGTCAGTTCAGCTGTAATGGAGGAAATGCAGGCAATGGGTCGAACAGTCTCATCAGTGCTGTAAGAGAATCTGGTCGAACAAAGGAATTCACTGAAAGCCGTGAATCAGCGTCGTTTTCAAGAACGAAAGAGCTGGGGGTGAAGCTTGGCTGGCGAAAAATGAACGATTCATCAAGAGCTAACAGTCAGCTAACAAAGGACGGGTGTTATCAGTTATTGTACGGTGAATGAGATTCTGGAGAAGAGATCGGAGCGCTCATGGATGTGATGGTCTTTGCTAATTAGCTAACCAGCTAGTGTTTGTTTTAACATTGTAAGAAAATTGACTGCATTGATTACCAGTTGTGTCACTTGTGTTACCACCTGTAACCAGCCTGTGTCGATTATTCATGTAATAGCGTATGTCTTGGCATAGTAGTTGATTATGAGAGTTTTTCTTTTTTTTTTAAAACTTGCTATTCGAAAGTGAGTAGGCTGTTAAGACAGTGCTGAAATCTATTCATGTGTGTGTTAGTTTCAGGTTCTAGTCAGCTTCGTGTCCTGTAAAATCAACATTTCATGACTCATGTATGCAGGAAACTCTCTGCTGTAGAGAGCAGAACAACAACACAACTCATTCAGATCATCAGATGATCTGAAGGACTCAGATGACTTAGAGTGAAATCTATGTTCATTTTATTACTCAGGATGTTTGTGTTCAATTGATGACTCAGGATGTCTGTGTTCAGTTCACGGGTGAAATCTAAGTTCACTTCTTGACTCAAGGTGATGTCTAAGTTCTTTTCATAACTCAGAGAGAAATCCAAGTTCATTTTATGACTTAGGGCGAAGTTTAAATTCAGTGTCCCGTATATCTTTTTTTTAGATGATGTTGCACTCATCTTGTGCAGTTTTACACTTTGTATGTCACTATTTTATCATTCGTTCTCTTTCCTCCGAAAATTTTGCGATATATTGGAATTTGTTTCCTTGTCTAGTCTCCTTCCTCTTATACTTTTCAGTGTTGAGGGGACAAATAGATGTCTTGAAACGGCTCAACGATTTGGTTTATATAATGGGATATGTTTTGTGTAATTTCCCCTCTCCATTTCTTGCGTGGGCGATCACGTGACGGCAGTAAGTACTTTCATGCAGCAGTAAGTTGAGTATGACCAGGTGTTGGGGAAAAGTTTTTACTCAGTTCTAGTTTCATCAAGTTCTGGGCTGTGTTTTCTCTCTTTTAGTTGCGCATTTCCTTTCCTCCTCGTTGCTCGCTTCTCACGGTTAGACGATGCAGGAGAAGAAAAGCTCCCATTGTAGAGGTTGCCTTGCTCCAATTTCCGCTTGGTATAGCGCGCATTAATCTTCCACTGTTGACTCGTGTACCTGCTCCTACGACGCTAGCGGGATAATGAGTAGCAGCGTTGTAGAGGAAAAATGTACCAACTTCTGTCTGCAGTTACTGGCTGGGCTGCGAATCACGTTAATGTGGTATACAGGAGAGAAATACAGACAGACATACAGACGAGGGGTAGGTGGAAGAACAAAGCAGAAATCAAGCATTGCTAACAAGAAATGATCATTTGTCTGTATTTAACAAACCTGCATCACGTCAACGTTTGATATCGTAATTAATGTTCGGTTGTTGTTATTTTTTAAAAATATAAACCTTAGCACATTTGCCGTCGTGGTGTAGGGATTAGCGCAGTCGCCTGCTGACCAGGCGGTCCTTGGTTCGATTCTGCATTGAGGCCTTTTTTTCCGGACCGACGACATGGGGGTCAATCCGGCCTGGCGAAATGAGTACTTGGGGTTTCTTTGGGAAGACAAAATCAGTGAGGACAGGTGCTCGCCTCCCTGACTCACAGTGTTTGGTTCTTTTAGAAATGTGCAGACATTAACACTTCACACCTCCACTGCGTGCAGATACCACGGGACATAACTTCATTGAACAAAGTGAGTTAGTTTTTGTAATTTTCACCTTCTTATTTACCTTGGTAATCTTTTCATCTTCATTATCGTTCGTCACTTTTTTTTCTGCTTCCTTGTTATCTTCCTTGAGCACTTCACATTTGATATCATTAGCATCGTATTAAACTTATTTTCTGCCTTTACCATTAAGCACACATCAAACATATTTAAAGAGCAGTGATTAAGGCAAAGTTCATGCTTCGCAAACAAGACGGTCAGTTGTCGTTGAATACCCAACACTTGTTTGAAATAGCGCAGGAGATAATCCCTGAAATAATGAGACGATTAAAATAGAGCTCAATAATACTGTGAGCGGGTGCAGTTCTTGGATTTAGTCGTACTGTTTTAGTCAAAACTAAGATCATCGTCATCTTCATTATCATCATCTTATTTTTCTTCTTCGTCTCCAGTCTCCCTGGAAATGCGTTCTGGTGTTTGATGCAGTGAAGATGTTGAGGAATATCACTGTATCGGATTGGGAGCGGGCTATGGCGGCTGTTCTTTCAGTCCCTGGGTGAAGATAAAAAGCAGGGGCTCTTTAGCACCTTAAATGTTACATCGAGCCAGTTTTGTTTTATGGGTGTGAAGCATGATCCATGAATAAGAGAGTACAGCAAGAAATAGAGGCCATGGAAATGTGGTTCATAGAAGGATGTTGAAGGTACCATGGACAGCTAAGAAAACCAACGAAGAAGCCTTAAGAGAGGCTAGAGTTAAAAGGCAAACTACAGCAAAGATCAGAGGCAGACAAGTGAGATTTGTAGGACATTTTTGAGAAGAGGAAAATTGGAACACTTTATGGCAACTGGAAAAATTGAGGGAAGAAGAGACAGAGGAAGACAGAAGTTACTAGATGGGCTGTCGGTGTGACTAGGAAGAAAGTCACCGGCGGATCTCATAATCAAGTCTAAAGACAGGGAATTGTGGAGAGAAATGATTGATTGACTCTTTAGCAAGCTCCACCAGCATGGGGACTATGGCGATCCCTGGCCCGTTAGCCTGGCCAGACCTGCCTGTTACCAGAAGTAGCAAGGCAGGGATGAGACAGTCTTGGTCAGCTGTGCTTCACCAACCCTGATGATGGCATGCCAGCTGCCGGTCGCACGGTGTCACATCGGACAGCGTATTCGCCCCAGCAAACTAGGACACCGTTATCTAACAATAAAAAAGTGAAAATATTCTTAATTTTAGATGCTTACTTGATGACAAACAAGTTAATGAGGATTTCTGTTCCGGGATAGTGTATACATTATGGATACAAACTTGAAACAAACAACACAGCTTTAAAATCTGCATTGTTTATTTTAAGTGTAGCTCCACAGGTTACAGTGCACGTTAATTCCGTAGATGTTAATTGGGGTAGACCTCTCACATTTTCCTCGTAGGTTGAGATCAAATTTGAAATGCTAAAATTAGGTTCATGTTTTCTGAATTCTTTAACCATGTGCTCCGTGGCAAGTTACAAGACGATAACGAGTGCCAGCGATATCCAAACACGAGGGCGCTTTATAACGAGCAGAGGTGATTTTTGTTCTCATGATAGAAGAGTATGAGACAAAAATAGCATTCAGAACGTTGCAAGTTTGAACAAAGGCTTAGACCCAGGACATCTCCTAGTTATGAGAGAGAGAGAGGGGGGGATACAGTTACACATAATCGGGTTTTGAAAATGTTGACCTGCAGGTTCCTTGTTGTAACGTGCAGGATTTTCCTTCAGACTGTTAGTTAGGTGTAGATGGATGCTTGCTTGGTTTAGCTTGGAAGTTGCGCTTCGTTCTTTGCAAGCTACTAGTCCTGTTTTAAGTGAAAAACTCAGAAGCGTGGTTTGATTTCAGGGTTTCCACTTCTCTCAGTTTGTGACACGTCACACAGCACGTCTTAGGTTCAGAGGCATCCTACCTGCTCCCAGTTTGTGATACATCACACAGCACGTCTTAGGTTCAGAGGCATCCTACCTGCTCCCAGTTTGTGATACATCACACAGCACGTCTTAGGTTCAGAGGCATCCTACCTGCTCCCAGTTTGTGATACATCACACAGCACGTCTTAGGTTCAGAGGCATCCTACCTGCTCCCAGTTTGTGATACATCACACAGCACGTCTTAGGTTCAGAGGCATCCTACCTGCTCCCAGTTTGTGATACATCACACAGCACGTCTTAGATGCAGAGGCATCCTGCCTTCTTAGTTTGTGACACCACACACAACACGAATTAGATATAAAGGTTCAGTACAAGATTTAGTCTAATGAACATATATGTTCAGCTTCCAGTATATTATGTGTTTTATGTGTTATATGTCATACATGTTAATGTAGACTTTCTCTTCATTTCTTACTTCATCTTGTATGTGTTTGTATGAGTAATGACTAAGCCGAAGTGGTGGTCCGTTATTGAATAAAGACGTTACTATTTTTTGAAGTGTAAGCCTCAGTTGATTTCCAACACATTTGATACAGTTAACATCACTGCTGTATCTAGACCAACAAGCAGCAGTAAGAATAAATGGTGAAACAACTTGGTTTGACATAAAACAAGGGGTCCGTCAGGGGTGCATATTGTCACCTTACTTATTTAACTTGTATACTGAAAATGTAATGAGGAATGTTAGAGGATATGTAGACAAAGAATATTACGATGCCATAACAATTGGAGGTTATGAAATACCAGAGATTAGATATGCTGATGACACAGTATTACTGTCCACAACACAAAAAGGAATGGAAAAACTAATTATGTCAGTCCGTAAGAACAGCGAAGAGCAAAACCTCTTATCTTAATGCGAAGAAAACTAAATTGATGACAACTGACAAAACAAACAAGGCAGCTGAAATATGTATCAATGAGGAAAAAGTGGAAGAAGTGGAGAGTTTTGAATATCTTGGATCACTACTAACTAATAATGGAGATACAATGAGGGAAATTAAAAGGAGGACACCTAACGCTCTTCAGAAAGTAAAACACATAAAGAATCTATGGAGAGGAACAGACAGAACCACAAAAATAAGATTTTTAAGAGCATACATCTTTCCCATCGCAACATATGCCTGTGAGACCTGGACACTTAACAAAACAGCTGAGAAATACATAAATGCCTTTGAATGTAAATGCTACAGAAGAGTTCTTCAAATATGGACACAAAAAAGAACAAATATATCCATACTAAAAGAACTTAATTTTGAAGAAGGCTGGCTAGTAAAGAGGATTAAAGAGAGAAAACTTAAATATTTTGGACACATTAAACGTCATGATAATCTAGAGAAGACCGCCTTTGAAGGGTACATAATGGGGAAAAGAAAGAGAGGAAGACCAAGGCGAATATGGCTGCAAGATATCGTTGAGGATCTGCAAATGGATGCATCAGCAGCAGGCCATCATGCTTACAACCGAGAGGCCTACAGGAGTGTTGTTAGGGAGGCAAAGTTCTGCAAGGGACATGCAAATGAGTGAATGAACCCTCAGTTATATTAGCACTTAGTTAGCTTTGTGATTACTATATTCCGTTCTCATGTTGCCTGTACGTTTATTGGTAGAAAGATTAGTATCTTCTTGAAATGTGCAGCACTGAGAAAAGTGTCCCCAGCAGATTGTAGTGTGAAGTATACGTTCATAAACACAGCTTAACTGTGGCTGGTGGCGGATTGGTATACACGCGGACTACTGGTTATCTCCGTACATTCCATCTGTAGTCCCTGTCAGGAGAGAATGTGCTAGTCCGAGGTACCGCACTCCCTTCACACAACTATTGTGTATAGTAGTCCGCTTATCTCAGTAGGCGGGTTACTGAGAACAGCTGTCTTCTGACATGTCCACGTTCAGACACGGAAGTGTGGGAAGCCGCGGAAGTGTGTGGGAATTTGTTGTTCTACTTGTCTCAGTGAGAGTAGAAACACACCCCTATCTGTCCGTGTCTTGAAATATGTTGTGCATTTTAAACATATTTTTTCTTGTCGTTTTTAAAAGTCTCTGAATAGAACATTTCCCTGCAGATTAACCGTGCAGTTTTAGAGGAGGGAAAAAAAAAGCAGCAATTAAAAAATACACTGACAACGAGTTGGTTATGAATGACTAGGCTAGTAGACGTCGGCCTCACTCTGGAGATAAGGCACAACTCCTGTAGTGTGTGCCAGCCACAAGACCGCCCTCCTGTGTGCCAGAACTTCAGGCATTGATAAGCCACGAGCAAACTACTCGTGGAGTTGTCTAAAACATGTGCCATTGGTAACCCTTCTTGCTCTCATTGTGCTGATGTGAGCCATTTGGTGTGATTGTTTTTTTTTTCTTTCTCTCCTCCCCATTGTATGCCAGACGTTAGCGTTTCTACAGCTGCGAGTCTGCATCTGTTTTGGAGGACTGGGACGGCTTATTGGGTAGGTAGATTAGTGGCATTCATCATCCAGTCTTCTCGCCTACACTTAACAGATACGTCAGGTCGAAGCAGTATTCTTCCCCTGGCATGAGCCCAGATTGCTTCCGTCCTCATATTTTTTGATTGATAAGGGAATGTGGTCAAGTGGCCGTGGACTTTACATTCTGCTGAAAGGGGCTGGCAGATAGAACTTAATAGATTTCCTGTTATGGTGTTCATTGCTATGGACTTTACAAAGTGCTGGAATTTTTTGCTGCGTTTTTACGTCTTCGTTGTATAAGAATACATGTATGTGTATTGGATAAGCAGTGGATATGTTTCTTCAGTAGGTAATAGACCGGTTAGTTGATGAGTTTATCATGAGTATGGCCGACACTCGATTCTGTACCTGTTTAGTGCCAGCGTTTGTTGTGCAGTGTTCTCCATCACGCTCATCTGTCTTTAATTGTCTTAAATGAGTGCACGCGCCGTGGAATCTATTCTCGTAACTGTACTGTGTGCCTAGGAGGTCGCGCTATAAATAGCTGGCTTTTATACTCTGGGATTAATATAATCCGATCACTGGTGGAGGGGTGAGAGACCGAGTGTTGATTAAATAAACTGGGTCACGGTGTTTTAGTCTACTGCCAGGCCTAGCAGAAATAAGAAACAAAGATACGCGGTGAAGACAAGGGCTAGAATGATTTAACTCGCTGAGTGTGAGTGTTTTATGATTATAGAATGATTTAATGATTGAGATTATGGCTGCGTGTAAGCTGTTTTACGATTATGCTGTGGAATGATTTAAAGCTCTGGCCGCGTGTCAGCTGTTTTGCGATTATAGAATGATTTAATGATTGAGATTTATGGCTGCGTATAAGCTGTTTTATGATTATACAATGATTTAATGATTGAGATTTATAGCTAGCTATAACATGTTTTATGATTAATGATTTAATGATTGAGATTTATAGCTGCGTGTTTTATGATTATACTGTAGAATGATTTATAGCTCTGGCCGCATGTAAGCTGTTTTATGATTGTCTGACATTTCTGGAGAATGGTCTCGTAAAATACTTTGTCAGAGTTTATACACATTATCATGATGTCACACACAGACACAGAAGATGTGAGGTACAGTGTAATGTAGTACTGTATACAGAGATAACATCTTTTAAGAAAACGTACGCGAGATATGAAACTAAAATATAAATAATTTGTAAGTATAGGATATGTTACACGCGAAGTAAAAACCATAGAGGTGGCTTATCTTTACTTCCAGCGGACTGAAGGACAGAAAAATAGTTACGTGAAGAGATAAATAATGACCAATGAGGATCAACATAAAGTAAATCCAAGACGTAATTTATCTTTATAGAAAGTTGAGGGATAGTGGTATCGGGATCTGAAAGGTGTGTGACAAATACTGGGATGAGACAAACACAAAACTGCCTGTTATGTTTGCCACAAGAATGAGACAAGCACAAAACTGCCTGTTATGTTTACCACTAAAATGAGACAAACACAAAACTGCCTGTTATGTTTACCACTAAAATGAGACAAACATAAAACTGCCTGTTATGTTTGCCGCTAGTCTCAGATTATTAAATGCACTGCTTTAACTCCCTAACTTCAAAACACCTCTGGCGGAGTTGGTCGTGCCATTCAACGCTTAGCCAGTTTTACATCAAATTTAAATTAAATGAAAAGTAGCGCATTTCTAACCGAACTCATATTTTTAAAATACAGACTTCCGTCCAGTTTATTTCTACCAGAATTTCTCATCAAAATTTGTTCTAGCAGAGCGTGGGAAAGAGTGAAAAAGAGTTAAAAGCATCATACAGATTTGTAGCTTTCTAGCAGTCAGACATTGGGTCAGGTGCCTTCCCAAATCTGGTTTCCGGCACACAGATTGACTGAAGGTATTTGAGTAGTGATCAGAGCGTGGTGCGAACGACGGTATCAACAGAGCTGGAATATGGCTAGAGATTTTAAACAGGTTTTAATACACTTCATAAACAGTACAGAAGATGACCCAAAATAAGGACAGCCCGGTCACATAGCAACAGGAGCAGATTAGTCACTTGCCATACTCTCCAAGTGGTAAAGTTCCAGTTTTAAAGTTTAAACTCTTGTTAATGGCGCGGAAGACTAATGCGGCGCGAACTGAGAAACGTTTTGTTGATATTTCTGACATGATTTGCTTGAGATGGTCAGAGCATTGAAGTTATGGGGGAAAGAAATGGCCAGACATTCATTGATTCTGTGAGTGGGTTTCAGTGCTCCTTGTCGAGGGGCGTGTTATAGTTTCATTATCTCAGCGGCCTTCAGGTTATTCCAGTATTTTCTTAAGTCTGTGCTTGATTAATATAAAACATAAGGAAGACAAGGTGTGTTGCATTTATCGTACTTTCTAGAGATATAAACTTTTATTTCAGGTATTACATTTTACATATAGGAAACAAGGAGACTTTCGTACACTAAAGTAATAGAATATGGTGTTGTATGGTTATACATCGAACAGAAATATATTACTTTATTGTAGGAAAGCCTCGTTGTTTACTGTTTGTAAAAGTTTGTATCTGAAACCAATTTCGAACTTGAAATTACCTTTCTGTAGAATTATTTATTTGTTGTTATTGTTGCCTGGTATGCACTAGATATTTGCAGGATATATGAATGTTTGTGTCTCAGAAATTTTGGTACCTACCAGAGACTGAATTTAGAAGGAATTTCCGTGTCATGATCTCGTTCCCATTCTGGATGTCACTATTTTCGACTCTCTCTCTCTGAACCTTAAGTGCCCAGGGCACATGGGGCTTCCGCAAGGGTTTTCCACAAATGCCTGTCTTTCGCCTTTTTTTCTGCTCTTGCCCAGGTGAGCCCTCTATTGCTCAACATCCTTTCTGTTGTTCTTCTCCATGTCTCTTTTGGTCTACCCTTACTTCTGCTCCCCTGTGGTGTCCATCTTAGTGCTATTTTTGGTAGTGAGTTGTCAGTCATTCTGAGCACATGTCCCAACCATCGCCAGCGTCTTTCCTCAATAATTGTTGTCAGTGGTTTCATCTGCATTTCTGCCAATAAGATGTTATTTCTTATGGTGTTTGGCCAAAATATTTTTTTAATTCTACGTAAACATTTAGTCTGGAAAGAATTCAACTTGTTTTCTATGGTTTTGGTGATTTTCCAGCATTCACTCCATAGAGTAGTACACTTAGAACATTACTCTTAAATATCCTGATTTTCATATTTATGCTTAGTTTATTTGATTTCCATATATTCTGTAGCATTGCAAAAGCCTGGTTTGCTCTAGTAAGTCTGCTGTTGATGTCCTCTGTGCTGTCTCCATTTTCTACTACTCTGCTGCCAAGGTATACAAATTCGTTGACTTCCTCCACTAACTTGTTATCTACTCTGAGTACATTTCTGTTGTTCACATTTTGCTTCATTAACTTTGTCTTTCCTACGTTGATCTTTAGTCCTATGTTGTTTGCATTCTGGGTTAACTTGTTTATTTTATCTTGCATATCTTTGTGACTGCTTGATAATAGACAAATGTCGTCCGCAAAGTCAAGGTCCTCCAGCACTGTGTTAAGGGTCCATTGTAATCCTCTGCTTTGTCTGATGTTGCCTCCTTCATTAACCAGTCTACTGCCAAGATAAATAATGTTGGTGATAGTACACATCCCTGTTTCACTCCTGTTTGTACCCTAAAGCTGCTGGAGGTATGTTCTCCACAGATAACTTTGCACTGAAAACCCTCGTATAGGGCTTTGATTACATTAACTATTTTATGGGGGAGGCCATGCCATCTTAGGATTTTCCACAGTGCATCTCTGTTGACACTGTCAAAGGCTTTCTCAAAATCTATGAATAATGCATATGTTGTGCTATGCCACTCATTTGCCTGTTCTAATATTTGTCTAAGTACAAATATGTGGTCTATGCATGATCTTCCTTTCCTAAATCCTGTCTGCTCTTTCCGAAGTTTTTCCTCAAGTGTTGGTACAATTCTGTTGATGATTATTCTGCAAAATACTTTACTAGTGAGTGGCAGTAGGGTAATGCCTCTCCAGTTCCCGCAATCTCTGAGGTCACCCTTCTTTGGTAGTTTTACTATAAGACCAGTTTTCCACTCCTCTGGGGCTTTTTCTAGATCCCAAATTTGTTGTAATATCCGGCAAAGTTGTTTTGGTGTTTCTGTTTCTTCTGCTTTCAACATCTCAGCAGTCACTTCATCTTCACCTGGTGCCCTGTCTGATTTTAGCATCTTTATCGCCTCTTTTACTTCATTTATTGTTATTGGTCCTGTATTGATGTTTAGTTCCGCTTTTGCTTCAGGTATATCTATTGCTTGTGCTGCTTGTGTTCTGTTTAGTAGGGTGTTAAAGTGTTCCCTCCATCTTTCAATTTTTTCTCTTTCTCCACTGACCAGCTGTCCATTTTGTGTTCTTACTGCACTTTCACATCTTGTATTGAAGTTACCTGTCATCTGCTTTGTGATTTTATATATGGTTTTCATGTCATTTGTATATGCTGCTTTCTCTGCTGTCTCTGCTAAGTTGTCATAATACTGACGTTTATCTTGACGGCATGATTCCTTCACTTCTTTGTCTTTTTGTGCATAATTACTTAAAACTCGTTCTTTAAGCCGTTGTGATTTGGTGTTCAGTAATTTTTTCTTGATTTCTTTTCTTTGCTCTATCTTTTCCCATGTGGTCTCACTTATCCATTCCTCTTTTCTCCTTTTCCGATATCCCAGCACCTCTTTTGCTGTTTCCTGTAGTGTTTTATTGAACTCTAATATGGACATTTCTGCTTCGTCTTGTAGGACACTGAAGCGGTTCTTAAGTACTATTGAGAATTCATTTCTTGTTTGCTGGTCTATCAGTTTTCTTGTATCAAAATGTATCTTTCTGTGTTCTCCGATTCTGGCTTTCCTTAATTTTAGTTTTATTTTTGCTACCAGAAGGTTGTGATCACTTCCTATATCTGCTCCTTTCCTTGCTCGCACATCTTGTAGTGACCGTTTCCACTTGTTGTTTATTAGTATGTGATCGATTTGGTTTTCTGTGGTTTTATCTGGTGACCTCCAAGTCACCTTATGGATGTTTTTGTGTTGGAAAATTGTCCCTCCGATGGTCATCATGTTTTCTTCACAGAAACTGCACAGTCTTTCTCCATTTTCATTTATTTCTCCGATTCCTTCTCTTCCCATGATTCTTCTTCTATCTTCATTTCCTTCACCTACTTTTGCATTGAAGTCGCCCAAGATGAGTAGCATATCCTGCTTGGGTATTGTTTCTACTGTGGCTTGGAGGCTGTTGTAAAAATCTTCTTTTAATTCCTCTTCAGCTGCTTCTGTTGGTGCATAACAAACTATAATAGACAGCTTCGTGAATCTTGAGTTGAACCGTGCATATAATAATCTCTCATTTATTGGGGTCCATTTCAGCAATGCTCTTGATGCTTCTTTTGTTATAATCAATGCTACTCCTCCTTCATGAAGATCTTCTTTACCTGACCATATTATTGTATCTTCTGTGTGCTGTGTTGTTAATTTCCTTCTGCCTTGTCCTGTCCATCTTGCTTCTTGTATTCCTAGTATGTCTAGTTTGTATCTGTGCATTTCCTTGATGGTTTGTGCTAGTTTTCCAGTCTGGTTTAGTGTTCTTACATTCCAGCTGCCTATTTGCATCTTTTGTTTAGGTTCCAGGAGGTCTGCAGTCGGGCTGGGGACTTCCAGTGGCTGGCTTTCATCCACAACCTTCATGGGCTCAGTTTCCTGATACGCATTTCTCCTTCCACCTGCATTTGCTTTTTCCCTTGCTTCTGTTTCTGTAGCAGTCTGATAGTTTTTTACCAGATAGGGTTGCTGGCCCTATGCCGAACCCTCCTTAGTCGCCTTTTACGATCATGCGTGGTAGGGTACAGTGGTCCTATTCTTTGCAGATCCCGGGTACCACACGGGGGTATTTTCGACTAGACAGGTATTAATGGCTTCGCTATCAAACACATCTTTTGTGGGTGCTAGATAGCAAAGTTTAATTATCCACAGTTTTCTCGTGACTAGACTGCTGCTCGCCCTACCAGAGTCCGTGGTTCAAGTCCCAGGTGATTCTCTTGCAGTTTTTCTTTCCGTCATGTCTAAAAGTGATTTGTCTGTGATTTTTTTTTTAGATCTGACCATATAAAATGTTTATTTGAAGTAGTGATCAGTTATGAAATGTAATTTTCAAATTGCGTAAGATAAAGTGATGTTATTTTGTTCATGGTTGTAAGGGAGGAAAATACCGTATTAGCCATGTATACAGAACCTTATATCAAATGTAAGAAACGTTGAATCTAAGAAACAGCATCCGTGAGATTGGGGAAAAAAGGAAATGAGCCAGATAGTGGCCTTGTAGCATACAAGCTAGAAGGAGATGCAGTATACTCCGGTACAGGTGTTTTCTGGGGACTGTATTAGAATAACATCATTATTCGTCTTTCTTCTCCTCATCGTCATTATCATTTGGAAAGCTGTGGTTGGTTTTTATGCGGGCCTTGACCTCTGCCGCTGTTCATTTATGTAATGGAACATCAGTTTTTCTGTGTCCACCGCTTTGGCAGGATCGTTACGTTTTCATGTTCAGATGGGAAAAGTTCTCTCTCATTTCTTTCTCTGGAGCGCTCGATACATCTGTCTGCACGTGCCGAGCCCGGCCTCCAGCCCCCAGGCACCCGTGGTGGTGGTGAAATGAGGACAGAACGCGCCGTTCAAAAATTTGGAGCTGTTTTTAGCTGAAGCGCAGATGGGACTCCAGTGTTCACAAGAGCCAGGCTTTATTGATCTGTTTCATCGGCGTTTAGTTCCAAGTTAAGCTCAAGGCCAGAATCCTTAACTTCCTCGCTCATTTATCTTTCTTAATATTTATATCCCACGCTTTTACTGTTCTAACTCCTTTTAGAATGTTGAAACGGAAGACATGTTTCACACGTGTTGGTACGAACATAAAACAGGAAGATAAACCCCATTTGTTGTGTGTTTGACGCTGTAGCACGGTACAAGAATAAATTATGATAATTGGCTAGAACTCGTCCCAGGAGATGGATGCCGGACACTTGCGTGAAAGATTCTGTTCCAAACTCTCGTCCCTATCTCTTGCGATATATAGCAGGGTCATGAGTTTATGAAACGTTTTCATTTGTGTCTCCAGCGATATATAGCAGAATCATAAGTTTGTGAAACTTTTATTTGTGTCTTCAGCGGTATGCAACAGACTTATGAGTTTATGAAACTTTAGTTGTGTCTCCAGAGATATACAACAGAGTCATGAGTTTATGAAACTTTAGTTGTGTCTCCAAAGATATATAATAAGATCATGAGCTTATGAAACTTTAATTGTGTCTCCAGAGATATATAGCAGAGTCATGAGTTTATGAAACTTATTTGTGTCTCCAGCGGTATACAACAGAATCATGAGTTTATGAAACTTATTTGTATCTCCAGCTGTATACAACAGAGTCATGAGTTTATGAAACTTATTTGTGTCTCCAGCGGTATACAACAGAGTCATGAGTTTATGAAACTTATTTGTGTCTCCAGCTGTATACAACAGAGTCATGAGTTTATGAAACTTATTTGTGTCTCCAGCGGTATACAACAGAGTCATGAGTTTATGAAACTTTATTTGTGTCTCCAGCGGTATACAACAGAGTCATGAGTTTATGAAACTTATTTGTGTCTCCAGCGGTATACAATAGAGTCATGAGTTTATGAAACTTATTTGTGTCTCCAGCGGTATACAATAGAGTCATGAGTTTATGAAACTTATTTGTGTCTCCAGCGGTATACAACAGAGTCATGAGTTTATGAAACTTTTTTGTGTCTCCAGCGGTATACAACAGAGCGATGAGTCACCACTGAAACTTCAGGCTGAAGACTTTCTGAACATTTTTTTTCTTTTTTTTTTTTCTTGGCAAGCAAGATCTGCCTACACAAAACTGTCAGTATAATATGAGGTGTCATGAATTCTTTATGTGTTGTAACAGTTTTTCAGTTTTTTTGTCAGTTTTGTTTGTTTTTAATAGGATAAATGGATTATAGAATAGAGCATGCCGCCCATTTTGTTTATATCGTCTCTTCTGAGCTCTCACGCTTCGGTTGTTCGCGGTGCAGCGATAAAATTTCACCGTGAATGACCTTTACGCTGTGTTAGAATGTCAGTTCCCATAGTGCAACAATTGATCCGGCAGCATTTCAGTATAATTTTATTGTGTAGTGTTATTTAGAAAAGGTCCTTTCTAAATGGAAAAAAAAGGAATTATTGTTAAAATATCGAAAAAAGGCAACCTCAGTGACTGCAAAAACTGGAAGAGTGTAACCTTACTATCAATTGTGTCAAAGGTGTTTTGTAAAGTGATTCTGAGTAGAATTAAGGATGTAATGGATACTGCAATGAGAGAACAGGCAGGATTTCAAAAAGGGAGAAGCTGTCTCGACCAGATCTTTAATAATATTTGAAGAACATATTGAAAAGCAAAAAACATTAATCCTGAACTTGATAGACTTTAAAAAGGCGTTTGATAGCATACACAGAGATTCATTGTGGAGAATTTTAAGACTATATGGAATACCATCTAAAATTGTCAACATCATTAGAGATCTCTACAACGGATATGTTTGTGCAGTCAAAGACAAAAGAAGGAATGAGCGAATGGTTTCAGATTGAAACAGGCATGAAAGAAAGATGTATATAGTCTCCCTTGCTTTTTGGAATTGCCATTGACTTTATAATGAAAAGATGCTGTACAGGTAAAAAACCGGCATTGATTGGGTATATGGGGCCCAAATAGAAGATTTTGATTTTGCAGATGACATAACTTATCCGTGACAATGTGAAATTGATGCAGGAAAAAACAGATTCCCTGTCTTCCTTGGCTAGCAAAATAGATCTTGAAGTTAACAAAGACAAAAATAATGAAACTTCTCATTAATCAAGAAGGAAAAATATACTTAGAAGGAACAGCTGTTGGTGAAATAAACCAATGTGCATACCTTGGCAGCTACATAGACCAGGATGGTGACACCAGGAAAAAAGTTAGAATTCGAATTGAAAAAGCAGCATTGACCTTCAAAAATCTTGAGAACATAAGGAATTCAAAAGTTTTATAAGCACAAAAACCAAGTTAAGACTGTTCAATTCAAATGTGATATCCACTCTCATTTATGCATGCAAAAGCTGGAAATCAGCTAAAGAAATAGACAAGAAATTAGACTCTTTTTAAAACAAATGCCTAAGGAAAATACTTGGTATAAAGTGGAGTGAATTTAAGAACAACACAGAGATAAGACAGATGAGCAGATAACAACCTGTCTCATGGGTGATCAGAAAAAGAAGATGAACGGATGTAGGCCATGTGATGAGAAGAAACAGTCAGAGAATACCAAAACAAACTATCAAGTGGAGCACAACAGACCGAAGAAAAAGAGGTCGACCACGTGAAACTCTAAGGAGGACATTGTTAAGAGAAGCCGTTTTAGTAAGCATAACATCCCTTGATGAAGTTAAAAAATTCACCGAAAATAGGAAAACTGGCAAACATCTATGCGAGTCTTTTGTGACATTTAAAGGCATGCGAAGGATGTAAGATGTAGGTTATTTATCTCCTGCTGTGGTATGACTTCTTTGGCCAGACTCAAGTTATTGGCAGGTAGTGCCTTGGTGATGGCCGTTACATATTTGAAGCTAGATCGGGAGAGGACATTCCCCACATTTTGTTTTAAAAAAACCATCATTGATTGCTTCTTTGATGACTTGGCGAATCTTACATCCTTCCCGTGCCGTTAAACCAACACTTGGCGAACTACCATGCGACGCCTATGTCACATAGGGCTCGCATGGTAGTTCGCCAAATTTTTATGTCGCCGGCGAGCCTTTCAATCTCATCAAGGGATTGTATGCCTACTAACTTGGCCTCTCTTAACAATGTCCTCTTTAGAGTTTCACGTGGCCGACATCTTTTTCTTCGGCCTGTAGTGTTCCACTTGATAGGTTATTTTGGGATTCTCTGTTTCTTCTCATCACGTGACCGACATAATCTCCATGTCCTTTTTTTATCACACATGAGACAGGTTGTTGTTTGCTCATCTGTCTTATCTCTGTGTTATTCTTAAATTCGTTCCACTTTATACCGAGTATTTTCTTTCCGCATTTTGTTTTCAAAAGAGTCTAATCTCTTGTCTATTCCTTTAGTTGCTTTCCAGCTTTCACATACATAAATGAGGGTGGATATCACATTTGAATTGAATAATCTTAACTTGGTTTTTGTGCTTATAACTTTTGAATGCCATATGTTCTCAAGATTCTGGAAGCTCAGTGCTGCTTTTGCAATTCTAATTCTAACTTCCTTTTTGGTGTCACCATCGTGGTCTGTGTAGCTGCCAAGATATGCAAATTGGTTGACTTCTTGGATGTCCCTTATACGTATATTTTTTCTGTTTGATTAGTAGGAAGTTTCAGTATTTGTGTTTTTTCATTGTTAATTTTAAGTCCTATTTTGCTAGCCAGTGAAGACAGGGTATCTGTTTGTTCTTCCATCGAATTCACATTGTCACTGATAAGAGTTAATGTCATCAGGAAAATTAAGATCTTCTAATTGGGTCCCATGTACCCAATCAATGCCCATTTTACCTGTGTAACATTTTTTCATTATGTGGTCTATGGCAGTTCCAAAAAGCAAGGGAGATAGTACATATCCTTGTTTCACGCCTGTTTCAATCTGAAACCATTCGCTCATTCCTTCTTCTGTCTTGACTCCACAAGCACACCCATTGTAGAGATCCTTAATGATGTTGACAGTTTTAGATGGTATTCCGTACAGTCTTACAAATTTCCACAATGAATCTCTGTGTATGCTATCAAATGCCTTTTTAAAGTCTATCAAGTTCAAGATTATTGGCTATTGTTCTTTAAGTATTATTCTTACAGTAAAAATTTTTCAAGATAGCTTCTCCCTTTTTGAAATCCTGCTTGTTCTTCTCTCATTGCAGTATCCACTGTATCTTTGATATTCAGAATAACTTTTGCAAAATATTTTTGCCATGGCTGATAGTAAGGTTGCTCCTTCTCTAATTATATTGCAGTCACTAAGGTTGTCCTTCTTTTTTTGTTTTTTGGTATTTTAACAATGATTCTTTTTTCCATTTAGAAGGGACCTTTTCTTCTTTCGAAACTTTATTAAACATTCTCTGTAGTTGCCTCATGTTGTCAATGTTAATAGGTTCTGACATTTCGGATGTTATTTCATCTTCACCTGCAGCTTTGTTGTTAGACATTAGATTCACTGCTGTTTCAATTTCATGCAATTTAATTTCATCTAGGTTAACATTTAGTTGTGGAACTGGTAAATCGATTTCAAGGTTTACCAATTCTTTTTGGTGCGGTCAGTTAGTATTTCTTGGAAGTATTCGGCCCATCTTTGCTTTTGGTCTTTACCTAATTGCCAGTTTTCTCAAGATTAGTCTTTCTTTGGATGTAATATTACCCATTAGCCTCTTTTGTATGTTATATAGAATTTTTGCTGCTTTCTCTGCCTCTTTCATCATTTGTATCAAATGTGTTGGAAATCCCATTTTTTCCATTATTTCCCAAAGTTTCTGGTGTTGTGTACACAATCAAATGCCTTTGAGTAGTCTATAAAAGATAAATATAGATTCACATTAAACTCTCTGCATTTCTCTATTATTAATCTTATATTGAATATATGATCTCTTGATCCTCTTCCTTGCCTGAAACCAGCTTGGACCATATTGACTTTTTCTTCTATTTTCTTATGAAGTCTACTCATTATAATTTTTAACAGAATTTTACTGGCATGACTAATCAGAGCAACAGTTCTGTAGTTTGTGCATAATTTCAAGTTACCCTTTTGTGGCAGTGGTATGAATACAGTTCTTTTCCATTCTTTTGGCCA